>SISH04000172.1:0-26000 GCA_004368105.4 Eucalyptus melliodora | reverse complement strand
GTCGTGTTCACGACGTGTAGGTCCTAGATGTCTAGCAATTTGTTCTTATCTCAACTACCCGATCAAAATGAGCGATGGAGACTAATGCAAGAAAAAGTCTAAATGGACAAACGCACCTTAAGGCGTGTTGTTTGGAAGAAAACTTCATAAAAAAGGAAGATACTATTTGGAAAATCATTTGTTATGATTCATTTTTCTTTATTTGATGGTATGTGACCGAAAATAATTTTTGGTGTTTTGATCACATTTGGAAAATGATTTCAATATCATAACTATATCTTAGGCAAAAGAGAAATCATTTTTTAAACATTTTGTTTAATTTTCTTTTTCTTTTTCCTTCTTCCTCCTCGCTGGCCATCATTGAGGCCAACCTATTTTGGCGAGAGGTGTCAAGCGAGCTTGACCTTACTGCCTTGTGGCCAATCACAATTCAAGATGAGCAATTTCGGAATATATTTTTACTTTCTTAGATTAAAGAATTCACTTTCCTAATTTTATGCATGAATATTTTATTTGATCGAAAGTATTTTTAGTTAACTAATCATTTTTTGTGAAATTTCGGGAAATTAATTCTAAAAACATCATTCTTCTCATATAAATACACCATTAAATTTCGTTTGTCTCATAAAAAAATTGAATAATATAGAATACGTAATTGTTCGGGCAATTAAATCTCCTGATAATTGTGGTCATTGACCATGACATACTTTAACGTCAAAAATAGAGACAGAGAAAAGAGTGCACATCTTTCGGCCACAGTGGACATAAAACGCTACGCGAAGCTACCGTGCTCATAACCCACTTTGGTTCACTTTAAGTGAGTCCCAGGGGCAGTTGGCCGGCTACGCGAACTTTAAAGTAATCGTTCCCGATTAAAGGGGGGAGAAAACCGTGGAATTTGTTGACGTCCGGTCGAGAATTTTTAGGTGCGCACATCAATTTGATTGCCCCCTTTGCGAGTTCATACACTTGCCCTCCAATTTCGGCTTTAGGAGAACGAATGCTAATTGTCCGTTTAACAAATCTGTGACGTTCTATTTTTTACGAAGCAAATAAACGTGATTGTCGATGATGCTAGATGAGTGAGATCATCACAAAATCCTTAATATAGTCGGATTACATGTAATAAGATTCAGAGAAATGGCTGTAAGATGACATTATCGTTACTTAACTCCCAAGGCAATCACAATATGAGCAACCTTTTCCTCGGTATCCAAGATTCTCAGAGCCACTTTTGTCTTTCCAATGTTATTGCCCCTTTAGAAAGTTTTATCGTTTGATCATATCTGTTATGTCTAAGTGGTGGGAGATGTGAATGATGAAAAGGTGTCATCATGGAAAGAGAATAAAGATCGCAGGTCGAGAAGCGTTCCACTGTTGTCTTCCATAGTGGGTAAAGGGAAATAATTCCAATCGAGATGATTCTTCCCCATTATTATCCGGAAAGTTAGATGCTTTTGTCAACATCGATCCTGCTTTTAAAGTCCGTAGGTTTTCCCCACTAATGCGTGCCGCCCTTTGTTTTGTTTTGCTTTATTTGGGCGGTTGCTCTCTCCATAGGAGTCAGTAATCCGTCCATGCGAGCATATGGAGGTCACGATGCGATGGCTCGGATGTTCACCATTAGAATAAGAGCTAAGCATTCCCTTCTTGACTTTCCGTTGATGTCATATTCCACATCGATATCGAGTAGAAAGATGTTTTACATCGATATCGAGTATTTTCCACATCCATATGTGTGAATAATGAAAATACCAAAATAAAATGCTAAAAACTTGTGAAGAAACCGCATTATTCTTTTATTCTCCTGAGTTTTTTCATTTTTGTTTTTATGTAAGGTAACTTCAGGTTTAGCGATAATAGCATTATGATATAGGAGTTTTGAAAATAAATTCAAAATCATGAGAAAATACTCGAGGATACATTACTTTATTGCCAATTCATGTTGATCTTTTCACTATTCAAATTCGTTTTGTTCCTCTTAATCTAGGCTTTTTTTCTTTCTTTCTTTTTTCCGTGAGGTGAAAGCGCAGATGGGTCTCACACATCATTCATCTTGATAGCAAGTATTGGACATTCATGGAACTTTTTTGCTACAAACTTAAATTTTGATAATGTTTTTGTGTTTTTCTTCCTTGTAATTGAATTTCGGAAGACTTCAATCCATTTATTTAGAAATGCGTAGCTGTCCATGGCTAAGACCGAACAAAGGGGACATCAATCAATCTTTTGAAAGAAATGTACCAGAAAGACAAAAAGCAAACGGTGAAAACAAGATGACAAGATAAAAGCGAGTCGAAGTCCCGACCCATGCTATTATCTCCATCGAGCCGAACAACACTTGCGAATAGAAATTCCAACACCAAAGGGGAATCGAGGAAGAGTAAATTTACCTCCGCAATGAAACAACAAGATGATACGAGTGAACTGTCGTCTAAAATACGACCTCTAGTGATGCCGTGGTGTCCAAAAGTTTGAAAGAAGTAACATTCACCACAATTTTCATTGGTTCAAATAGGATGCCTAACTTTCATGAAAAGATTCGTTACTTTGGCTTCTAAAGACTGTATTGAGAATGTCATTTCATATCACAAATTAAAATTACAAGCCTATCCCCTGGAGATACTCTAGTATATATTCTAGTTATACCATTACTTATGTCATATTTTTCATGAAATAAATGGAGCTTTAGCTCCGAGAACTGATTAAAATGACAAAGAGAGGGGCAGGTGATTAAACGGCGAGCTATGGAGACGGAATTCTAAACGAGAAAGCGATTTGTTTGAACCGACATGGGGCTCATAGGGTCAGCGGAAGAGGCTGAAAAAAGAAGGGATGGGAGATATTGTAATGATTGGTGGATAGGACTCGTTAGTTCTTAGCAGTAACTATGCAGGTGTTACACTTTTCTTGGGAAGCAATGTTTTGCATATGAGTATTGATCTCTCGGCACCTAATGGTCCGATCGACTTTCACTTTCGTCCGTTTCTCACCTCAAGATAAGATCTCTATGATGAAACTATAGCTTTTTAATCATAGATAAGAAGCAAATGCAAGATCAAGCAAAACGGTCCTAATTGTTCATAGTTCGACCCTACCGTAGTCTCATTTTGTAATTAAATCTTTATGATTTTCAATACGGAAGACAATGGCCAATTCCTTTTATCAAATACCCAATCCACTGTCACATAGCGTTTGCACCACCATTTCCCTCGTCTTGGCTTCATCAATATCCGCAATGCAGCTTGACTTCTCGAATCAAAAAAGAAGGAAGTAAGATTTTTCGAGCATAGCAATCGATTTGTGCCTTGATTCACACGACAATCACTTCACACCAAGTCTTTGTTTAATGATTTCTTGCTCGCGGCGCGTGTTGGTGGAATAAAGCCCCATTAAGTTACGTGTGTTTCAAACAGTTGATACCCCAAAAAGGGATGAAGTATAATCTCCCATTTGTTGACTGATGCTTTCTGCTTTTGATAACCAGAATCCGGCCTGACACGATAATGTTAATTAATGTGCATGTTGAGAATCGTCGTAACGTAGTGTTCTGACAAGATTGCAAGAATGCGGGGCCACGTGTAAAGCGATTGTCACATGATAAAAAACTTAGGTTAGAAAATAATAATGAAACAGAATTATAGGGTTAATAGCGTAAATCAGGCAAACCCGGTGTAAAATGAAGGAATATCTTCGATTTTAGAGGTCTCTCCCGTAGTTACATTACTAAAAATTTATGAAGATGGAGCAAAGCCAACTCCCAAGAGTTCAGGCCCCCTTTCCGTTTAACATTACGCTTCTTCCTCCTACCTCCTTCCTCCTCCCTGTATTTTATTTTATTTTTTATATTTTTTATTTTCCTTCCTCATCCCATGAAACTGCTAGAAACTTTTTGTGATCAGATGGGTCAGTTTTAGTGGCCGCGGCGGTGCAACTCTGCACTACCTACGAGTAGATTGCACCTTCGGGTAAGCTTTCGGAACTCTTGACATATTAATTTGAAGGGCACAAACTTCTGAACGTTGATATCTGAATATTTTATTTACCCTTTCATTCTCTCTTAAGTTCATCACTCGTCAAGATCTGTTCATTTTTAGTGTGGCTTTTGTTGCTTTTTGGTTCAGGATTGCTTTTTGCTTAAGGGAAAAAAGTTATCCCGAAAAGAAAAGGGCTTTATTTAAATCACTCGATTTCAAATATCTGCTGAGTGTCCTTGATCATCTTCTCTTTGGTTCATGGCGCCACTCGTCATGAATGTGAACTTGATCTTTTGCTAAGCAAATCCTCACTTTGTGAAGTTGACAGAGATATGTAAGGGACAATTGTTTCGCTTAAGGACCAAACATGATCCGAAGCTCACAAAAAAAAAAACTGAAGCTTTCTTTAGCTCATTTGATTTCAAATATCTGCTAAGTGCCCTTTACAAGGGTTCATCTTCTCTTTGGTTCATGGTGCAACTCGTCATGGACGTGAACTTGATCTTTTGCTAAGCAAATCCTCACTTTGTGAAGTTGACAAAGATTGTAACCTCCTAAACAAATCCTCATACGGGTGTTTAACTCGTTTAAACATCTCATTTAACAAATAATATCGTAGAAGCACTTCTATTTTGAGGCTTTTGATATGTCAGTATTATATTGTGAAATTGACAAATCCTCGTGCGAGTGCAGCCCAAGCCGTCACAGTCTCATGGGAGAGAGAGAGATGGAAATCGATTGGTCATCTTTCCATGTCTTGGCGAAAACTTCTCACTTAGTTCACGAGGGACTGCTAAGTCTCTCTCCCAGGGCTCAAACCCGACCGACCGAATTGCTGCAAATCTTCTGGAACAAAATACTGGAGATGCATGGCCTGGGAGTGATGTTCGTGCTAGAGAAGAGATTGTGTGCCACCGACTTGAAGCGACGCAATGGTTGGCTCTCCATACCCAGGGGGCAGATACGAGCAAATTTCTTGACCAGTGGAGAGATCCAAGCCCTAGACAACAGGGAGGACATTACAGTTTCCCTAATCGAGCCTTGTCTAGAAGTACGCCATGGGCTGCAGCTCAAGAAATGGAATAACAAGAGCAATCATTTTTCTTATGTGTTGACCAAGGAGTGGACCGCTGTCACACCCCCGAGTGCGGGGAACAGACTCAGAAAGGGTGGCCTTGTCCGGCTTTGGTCGTTTAGAGCGAATGGGGACCTTTGTTTCTGCCTCGTGAACGTTGAAGCACCCCCGTCTGCAATCGAAAATATGGCTAATCACGAGTGATAATAATTCAGTTTCGTGACGAAATTCAAGGAATTTCTGAACCAAGTTTGGAAATAAATCATGGTCGTTTAGTTCGTGGATCAACATTAATCGTCTGTGATGTTGTTATTGCTGTTTTTATTTTTATTTTTAAATTATCATATGGAGGATTCTGTCGTTTTCGTTTTTAACCTTTAAATTGCATGTGCTGTTGTTTCTTCTTCTTCTTCTTTAACCCTTTTTGCCCACAAGTTGCACTTTGGTTGACATGACACTTGACTATATCCCTGTACATATAAGTGGAGAGGGCTAGAACAAAACAATAGTATTTGAAGTCATCGGAGATTAAAAAGTAATTCATCTCTCTGTGCTAGAATCGCAGTTACTGATTTTTGCAGACTTCAACGGACTTTTTAACATGATAGATGTCAGAGTTTTATTTGGAAACTCCGGAAGCGAACGTGCCTTTTGAATTATTGCCTACTTTCCCCTTTATTTTCAACTTTAGATGAAATAATTTAAAACAATTAGAAAGCGGATCAAATACTAGTATAGGGCTTTCGCTGCCAAACCCTGATTGTTCCTGCCGACCTTGACTCACTTGCCAGCCATCATCTGGGCAGCGATGGGCGTGGTATCCGGAGCCCCACAACTTCAGAATGGCCGGAAAATTCTGTTTTAATGCTGTAATTGACTCCGATTTGATTTCTGCATTGGGACTCTTTTTCTGATTCGCAGATCAAGAAAAATGACTTTATGCGGTGGAGTGATGTTGAACTTGAAGCGATGTGGAGAGAGCGAGGTGAGCAATAGTGAGGAGGGATTAGGGTTTCGGGGCGTGAAGTGCACGCGAGGGTCTGGGGAGGAAGAGTATCAGGGTCTCGGAGAGTCTCGAGGTGGCGGCGTGGCAGGCCTATTCCAACATCAGAGCTCCATTGAAGACGCAGTGCAGCGCGAAGTTGCTGTTCGATTCACTTCAGAAAGTCTGATCCCGAAACCCTGGACGCCAAGTCTCTTCAAGCGGGCGACGGCCGCTTGCACGTGGAGCTCGGTGAGCGGCGCGAAGGCTGAACTCGGGCTTGGCATTGAAGGGCAGAATTGAAGGAGGATGAGTTGTCAGGGCCTTAGGACATTCTGGTTAGTAAACTGTGCTAGATAAGATTGCTCGGAGAATCTGCAAGTTCCTGACGAACAGTAAAAGAAAAAGGAAATGAAAGGAAAACACCTGGAAATTCAAACGATTAATTGTAAGGGGAAATGATTAGCTAACTGTACGGTTAGCTTATGAAACAAACTGTAAACCCTCCACCACACATTTCCTTATGCTTGTGCTTCGGTTGGCAAGTTTACACATGCTTCTGCTGGAGGAAGAAAACTTTTGTGCTGGGTCCCCCCACTGTTAGCTAAACATGCCGTCATGCTAGAGGGACCCAATTATAAGCAACTTCGTCTCATCTAGAATTTCAACACAATTATGTTTCCTTAATGGGAAATGATTAGCTAACGGTACCGTTGTTTTGCAAAATGCACGGTACAACATCAGCCACGCTTCTTCTACTGAGGAAACAGGGAGAATGGTTCTGCCAGTTTCTTTTTTTTTTTTTTATTATTTTTTACTTCCCAAGACTTCCTATTTTGTTGACTTAATTTAGCATTAGATCAGAGAATTTAAAAAAGAAAATGATTGGGTAACAGTATTGAAATCAAAAATTAAAAAATCCCAGTAAGTGGATTTTTTCCGATCAAAGAAAAGTTTAAGTAAACTGAAAAATTTGGGGACTAGTCCCCAAATAAAATAAATAGGAATTTGACTATCTAATATACTTTGGACTTCCGATTCTTTAGTTTTTTATAATTGACATGGTGACTGATTACGGAGGCAATTCACGCTTCCATCTCACCTCCATGCATCAGTACAAGCAAGATAAGTGAAACCTCTAGCCTCGCTTGCAAAACTGGTTCCTCATTGGTACGTATCATCCTGATCGTGCTCGTCTTCCCCTTCCGTCACCCTACTGATCTTCACGGCCTAGACGGGTTGTCGGAAAACGGTTTTATCAAATTGTTTGGTCCTAATAGCAAGACAAATACGTGGTTTTTGAGTTTATAGTTGGGTTCGAGTTTGATCCAAAAAATTTGTGCAGGTCGTGCGTCGCTGAATTGCTCGCAAGAAGTCATTAGAAAAGAAGGGAACAAAATGACCTGAACTTTTCTGGTTTGAAGGCTGAGGATCGAGCCTAAAAAAGAATCCCTTCTCGTGCTTTTAAGCAGCACTTGATCCTTTGCGTTATCAAAAGGATTGCAAGTTCATCAGAAACCCTAGAAATGGTTGCTGGGGCACTGCACGTTAGAGAATTCGGCACCTTCTTCCCACTTCTTCTTTACTGAAAAGAGAAGATAACGCAGCAATGGACATCCCACTAGGCGCAAGATAAAAATAGCGTCGATGCTTCTCTAACATGCACGATATTTAATTCACTCCGCGAGGCCGCGGCAGCTTCAGAGAGGCAAAGAGGAGGTGGAGAGAGCTCTTGCCGGAGCTGGAGAAGTTGCGAGGGTCCAAGGGAGAGCGTTGTGCATTGGCAGTTCGGTGATTTTCGTGGTTGCAAAGGCCATTTTTCCCCCGGGTCGGAGCTTAATAGCGAAGCGAGGGGTCTGCTGGTGCGTCTCCCATAGCCCGGATGTTGCACAACGAGAGGTTGAAGAAGATATTTAATTTTTTTCCCGGATAATTTGATATCATTCTTCCTTTTTATTTCAGGTGTTGAGAAGGATCGGGCCTGAGAAATGAAGTGGGCCTGGTTGGGCTTTCGCAAGTGTGGGCCTAATACGTCATTGGGCCATTCGCATTGCCTTGATGGGCCATCTACAGATGAGGTGATTTTCATATCATTCACGAAATTACGAATATTCCGCCCCTTGCTCCGCCCACCCGTTCAACCCCTCTCTAATCTACTCGCTCCCTTTTCTCCCCGTGCTAATGAGTACATGTATGCTTTAATTCCTGAAAGAGTCTTCCCTAAACTCTAATAAGAACATGTATGAACTGATTTGACACATCTCTAAATTTTATTATTATGTAACGTTCGCGCATGTGTTTTATTGCGAAGTGAGACATTGAAAAAAGGGAATCCAAAGGCTCAAATGTAAAGGGCGGTCCACTATTTCGTAAATTGTGCACACCATTTTGGCAATGAAGGATCTATTTGGTAACACTTATATTTCTCTCGATTTCTATTCTTTTGTTTTCCAGAACAAAGAAAGAACATAAAATCTATTTAGTAATGTCAACTAATTTTTTATTTCTCGAAATAGAAATTTGGCCAAGGAATAGATTTGGAACGAAAACAAAAAGTAGAAAAAAGTAAATTCTTGTTTTCGAAAACAATTTCTAAAAATAAGTTATTTTTTTTCTTTTTCCTTTCTTCTTTTCTTCCTCCTTGCCCTCCATCGCCACATGCTACTGTCCAGTTGCTGCTAGCCGCCATTGCCAACCGCCGCTACCGACCACTAATCGCCAATGCCGCTAGCCACCGTTGGCCGTGACAAGGAAGAATAACAAAAGAAAAAAAATCTTTAAAAATTATTAAAAAATTAAAAAAATTATATTTTACAAAAAAAATTTGTGGATCGTACCAAACACATTCCTAATCTTTTTCCATTCTAAGAATGAAAATTTTGTATTGTTACCAAACGCTCTCTTTTACTTAGAAATTGTTTTAGAAAATAGAAAAAAGCTTATTTTTTAAAAGAAATTATTCCCAGAACATAAGTCTTACCAAATGGACCCGAATTATTTTACCATATGCACACTGCACTTTCACTTATTCAAATTATATTGTCAATGAAAGCATGAATAATCGGCTTAAAGTGGGAAAGAGGGTTTGGAGTGTATGATATTTTAAATAAGTACTTCAAGTGGCAACTTAATCTCAAATGAGGGCCCGAGCTCGACGACCTATCAAGTCTTTGCCTGTGCGGTCATTCCGATGGCTAAAGTGAGGGCAATTCTATACAAAAAATCCTGCTCCGAGAACAATTTGTAGAAGCCCCAATTGAAGCTAGGGTGCTTCAAGCTCTCCCCTCCTAAACAGACACCCCATACACCCATGAGACCAAAAAGAAAAGTAGGTCAAATTATAAACGATTAGGGGTATGCGCAATCAATGAAAATACATATATAATACTGAGAGATATGGAGAATCAAGGAAAATATTCTAATTATTTATAGCATGGAGAAATATCGTAATTATTTATAATAGTAGCTTGCCTCCAGCTCCATCAACTATCGCCCCAAGCACGAGTACATCTACCTCTATCTCTCTCTGTAGTTCAAGTCGCAAATCCAAGGTGGTCGACCTATATGGACCTTTAGATCAAGGTCGTTGATCTCAAATATAAGCTCATCAACCTTGTTCCACATATAGAGCATTTGGGGGTGTGTTGGTGATGGCCGAGGTGTTGGTGGCAGCGGCATCGGCGGCCACCAGCGCCCCATGAGTCTAGGTGTTCCTTGAAGCAGCGTGTTGCATGTGGATTGCAGAGAAAAAGTCCTTGGCTTTAGCTGAATGAAGAGGTAGCTTTTGTCGTGTAATTCTCCTAAGGTCCATATCAATCGGTTTTAGAGCCGTCCATCATCTCTTCCAGTTGCAATTGAGAAGTGCAGGTGGTGACACCAGTATTGCAGTGTTTGCCTGTATTTATCAAAAGGCTAGGGCAAAGCTGGCCCGATGTAAGCGCTGGGGTTAGGAGCGTTGTGGATTGTCATGGACAAAGCCCCCCTTCTCAATTTTTCAATTTGCCTTCCGTGCCTTGACGGTTTGAAGGTGATTTTATTTGGCTTTTTATGTTTAGGTATATTCCAATAAGCTGCTGACTGTCGCCTTTTGGGAATTCTAGATAAATAAATAATAGGGCAGTTACTTCACCAAAAAAAAATAATAATAATAGGGCAGTTACAATGCTTTAACAACTATCTACGTCATAACAAGTTTATTTTCCTCATTTTCCCCACGTTGTATTTTGATTTTCGGAAAGAATTCCTCTTTCTTTGGATCAATTTCGGAAGTTTGACATTCAACATATTTCACATATCAAGGAGTCGAGGGTCACTAGTCCTTTATGTGTTCGTTCTTTGACCTTGAAGTTAAATAGATTGTGTTCGCCTTATCATATAGCCATATGCACCACTGTACATAGGCACGAATGGATAAAGTAATTTTGATAACCGACTAATAATTTCTCGAGTTTTTCTTTACCATCAGAAATATTTTTGTGGATAAGAGAAGCAAATTGACAAATATCATGACAAGATCTAATACATTTGCTTTTGGCTGATTGATGCTTGATGTCTTACTTAAAAAGAGAATGGTAAGTTTCTGTTTTGGCAGTTCGAAATACATTTGGTTCTAGTCAAGAAAAAAAATCAGGGTCTTCTATTGAAAGTAACGGAAACAAGATAATAAAAAGAAAGGTGGCAAATGCGCGGGCAGGCCCGCCTATGCTTTTCCCTGGGGGGGCCTGGGCACTTGCCCTAGCCCACAAGTTCGGGCCTGGACTAGCTTGGGCGGGATCTCTACAAGTTCGGGCCCAAGAAGGCCAGCCCAATAAGCAGGTCTAGTCAAAACATACGAGGGAGTATTTAATTATTTGTATATCATGTTTAGGATATCACATCTTGCGGTCGCAATAGCAACTCCTATCTTCTCCTTCGGAACTAGCTAAATTATGTTTATTCATGTTAATTTCCACTTTACCGCCGATATACCTTGTGAATTCAAAGGTTTTTATCGAGATCGTGACATTATAGTATTTAGAAAAGTTGATTGCATATGAGTTTTGGTTACTTTATTGGATCAATCACCTTTTTTTGATGAAAGATATAATTATATTCCTTCTCACTAGAAAAGACAAGTTAACAATCTTTTCACGTTACAGGGTGTCCTCCGTCCAGGGCTCTTTTAGTATCTGACGAAAAGAAAATAGTGAATTGAATATTTTTTTGTATGTTGGTCTATTACCCACATATGACACGTCACTTATAGAAAGTGTGCATAGATGGACCTCTAGTTGAGTGTACTTTGCATCGATTATATTGAAATATTAATGTAAAAACGATAAGATCTTGTAAATTAAGTCAACACAAAAATATCAGAGAAATAAATAATGAATAATAGAATATAATATATTTACGTGGTCCAATCTAAGTAGCGGAACTTATAATTTACTATAATTGGATAATCAAAATTACAATTGCCCACGTATTTAAGTATTTTTCTATACCTAAATTTAAGTTTAAATCTAAAATATCTACAAATAAAGATATAAACTCTCATCACAAAATTATTATGCATTCGTGAACTCTTCACGACCGCACGCCTGAACTTACAAGCACACTTGTGCGCTCGTCCTTTTGTGCGGGTTCTCAAGGAGTCTTCACCGTGCGGCATCTTTTCTCCGCGGCTTGTCTCTCTCTCATGAAAGACCGCACTAATCGGCGACCAACGCCCAAGAATGAATGAAACAAATCTGATTGAGATGGGGAATGACAGATTTCGAACGAATCAAAAGCTTCCTTACAGATCAGATCTATAAGACCTCAAACTCGAGATATTAATTCAACAGATTACGTGTTGAGGATCTATTATATTCAATAGTTTTATACTATCTCGTATAAAATCGGAATCACTATCTTGAACTTATCGATTGGATTGCTTTCGCCAAAGGTTGATCCAGAGTTGAAAGTCCAGGATGGGGCCTCGTTGCGACGAAAGGATCTGATTAATTTTAAGCCTTTCCTTCGCCGCCTTCAAGTCCTGGTAACATGAAATTCCACTCTTATGGCTTTGCTAAAATCATTTGCTTAGTTCTCGGAGATTGAATTCTCTTCGGCACTTCAGCTTGGTGCTGGGAGTAATTCTAGTCTTGTAGGTTACGACTTTGTGTATTTCGTCTTTTAACATCGTACATATGAGTGACCGTGACTTCATACTCATCGTTTGTAAGGAATTGTTTGGGGATTAGCGAGCAAGATCAAAGCTTACATCTGTGGCTATTACATGATCGGATTGGCTACGCATTCAACGGATAGTCATGAAGCCTCGTTGCTCATCACTTTCGGACTCTATGAAAATACTTGTGGTTTAAAGTTGTGTTCACAATATGTAGGTCCTAGATGGCTCACGATTTGTTCTCGTCTCAATTTCTGAGTTAAATGAGCCATGGAAACTGACGCAAGTAAAATCCTAACTGAATATATGTATCTTGGGATGTGTTTGTTTGGAAGAAAACTTCATAAAAAAATAAAATGCTTTTGGGGAAATTTTTTTTTAAGGAAAATGATTAATTTTCTTTTGCTTAGTGGTCTGTGATCGAAAATTTTATTTTGGTGTTTTGATCATATTTGGAAAAGTGATTCAATATCATGACTATATCTCAAGTAAAAAGAAATCTTTTTTTAATTCTTTTTTTATCTTTTGTTTTCTTTTTCTTTTTCCATCTTCTTCCTCACTGGTCATTGTCGAGGCCCACCTCTCTAGGCAAAAGCTATCAAGCAAGCTTGACCTCTGCACCTCGATGGGCACCTATGGTCCATCGCAATTGGAGATGAATGATTTAGAATTTGCAATTGCACTTATGATGCCGATAATTGATCATGACATCCTTAATGTCAAAAAGAGAGAAAAAGAGTGCGACAACTTTATATTGTCCTTTTTGTTATGTGTTGGAATAGACGAGATTTTACGAAAAAAGTTATTAATAAAAGAGAACAAATATTTCTCTTTTTCGAGGTGAATTTGACACAAGATGAAGGAAGGAAATCGCTATTTCAATTTCAAATAAAAAAATTAATTAGAATATTCTATAATAAAAAAGAGTACTTATCATGTCTATCTAGGGGTATCGAAAAGCAAGTGCACCCAGCAATCAGCACCACTTTCGGTCTCTAAGCGTGTCCAGGACAGTTGGTCAACTACGTCACGGGGAGACAAAACCGTGGAATTTGTGGTGGTTGAGAATTTGGAGGCGCGCACGCCAATTTGACTACCCACATTGCGAGTTCACACACTTTCCTCCAATTTGGGCTTTAGGAGCAATGCTAATTGTCTCTTTAACAAATCCATGATGTTCTATTTTATACGAAGCAAATCAATGTGATTGTCGATGATGTTAGATCAGTGAAATCTCCGCAAAATCCTTAATATAGTCGGATCACATGTAATAAGATTCAGGGAAATGATTGTAAGATATCATCGTTGCTAGTTAACTCCAAGGCAATCGTAATACGGGGGACCCTTTCCTAAGCATGGAAACAGAATATCTGAGAGATATTTCACTAGCAATTTGGGTTCCTCGAGGGAGATGAAGACCCTACACCTGTTGGCTCCATAGTGGGTAAACTGAAATGATTGCCAATCAAGGATCTTGGGATTGTCGCACTGTGTGAACACAACCCAACATTATTTGGGACTTCTACATGAGTTAGATGCTTTTGAACAAACGTCGATCCTGCTTTTTTAATCATAGATTTTTTGCCTCTATCGCGTGCCCTTTTTTCTTGCTCTATTTAGGGGTTGCTATTTCGATCAGGTCATAAGTCCCCGATGTGATGATGAATCGGGGGTTTTCCCATTATTAAAATTAGACTATCATTCCCTTCGTCGACGTTCCAATGATGTCAAATTCAACAAAGATATCAAGTCAAAAGATGTTTTACAGCGAAAATGATATTTTACGCAACCCATCTCGAAAATTTTATTTGTTCACGCAAGCATAAAAGTTTCTCCAATTTGTATGAATATTCAAAATACCAAGATACATTGGCAAAAATACGTTGGTAAAAATACTTGTCAAGAAACCGCATTATTCTTTTACTCTCCAGAGTATTCTTATTTTTGTTTTTATGTGAGGCAACTTCAGGTTTAGCGATAATAGTATTAAGATATACGACTTTTTAAAATAAATTCAAAATCATAAGATGCTTTTGAACAAACTCAAGGGGATACATTACTTTCTTGCCAATTCATGCTGATCTTTTGACTATTCAAATTCGTTTTGTTCCTCTTAATAATAGGTTCTTTTTTTCGCGAGGTGAAAGCGCGGATGGGTCTCACACGTCATTCATTTTGATAACAAATATTGGACATTCATTTAACTTTTTTGCTAAAATCTTAGATTTTGATAATGTTTCTATGTTTTTTTTTCCCCTCGTAATTGAATTTAGGGAAGACTTCAAGCCATTTATTTAGAAATGGGTAGCTGTCCATGGCTAAGATCGGAACAAAGGGGACATCTGAAAGTGCTAGTAGGAACAAAAGAAGGGTGGGTGAATCGGTGGAAGAAAATTTTCGCGAAACGTAGTAAAATATTTTGCTTTTGAAACTGAATCTAAAAAGCAACCGACTTTGACCGAGTTCAGACTTTAACAGTTAAATAGAACTATGAACAAAATAAAGGAGTTCAAGAAAGAGAATAAGAACACAAAATTTATAGTAGTTCGGCTTAGATCAAACCTACATCCACCCTCCCACGCTAATAGCCTTCGGTCGGATTCCACTATGCAATCAACAAGATATTACAAATTTGAGTGAAAACACTTAGTGATAGATTACACTATCTCACTAAGTCACTCTTTTGGTATTTCTTTCACGATCACAAACGTTTAAGCTCACAAGAGACAAATGTATGATCAAAGGTCGCTCAGACTTTGGAATTATAAATTTTGCGCTCCATCTCTTATTTGCTCATCTGTCCTTGGTCTCCTTAAACATTCCTCCACTTCCGAACTAACCACTCCGTCTCTTACTTGCTCATCAATCCTTGATCTCCTTAAATACTCCTCCATTTCCAAACTAACCATTGGACAATATATAGATCTACCCATTGAACAGATCTGTATCTAGAAGATTTGGTAGCCGTTGAGTGACAAAAGTAGAATCCCAAATTGATTCTAATCCTCCATACATATAGAATATTGGTTTTCATAAGTAGAGCTTCTACGCATAGAAAGTTCTTGTTTTCAAGATCCAATTGTCAATCAATTAAATTGAGTCAATCAAATCTATCTAGATGTAGAATTCAAACCCAGTTACTAGTTGTTATACATTTGGGCTTGTATTACGTTCGTTCAAGTTGTTTTGTTCTAAACATGCTTCGTTCTAAATCTGCTACGTTCTGAACTTGCATCTCGTTCTAGATATTGTCACATTCTGGACTTGTGTCTCATTCTGTATATAAAGTCTAAGAGTGTTATGTCGAAAGTGGAGTCGATTGTCTTCCGTCCGAAGTAGAGTCTAAGTGTCTTCCGTCTAAAGTAGAGTCCGAGTATAATAGACTTTACAATCTGGATGTAAGTCTAAACATATTCTGCTTCTGAACAGATTTAGCTTTAATGTCTAGATATAGTCTGAATAAGTTCAATTTTAGCATAGAGTCTGTTTTCTGGTTCCTCCAAGTATAGACTTTGATAATATCATTTACATGTTTTATCATCTGCATAGTCTTTGTTACTCAACAATTAAATATGTTAGTAGCATTTGATTTATTTTGTCATCTTCAAAACATCATAAAAGATTTCCCTAACAATCTCCTCCTTTTTGATGATGACAAAACAATATTTGAATATGCAGATGTGTAATCACACATTCTAAAATATTGATAAATCAATCGTCAAATTTTAGATTTTCA
Organism: Eucalyptus melliodora; assembly: GCA_004368105.4. Lineage (NCBI taxonomy): Eukaryota > Viridiplantae > Streptophyta > Magnoliopsida > Myrtales > Myrtaceae > Eucalyptus > Eucalyptus melliodora. Next base: position 10,079 of record SISH04000172.1, on the reverse strand, counting down.
AAAAGTGTGATTCGAATCATTAGATAGCAGAAGATAGCAAATAGATTGAACATAATTATATATAAAAAAATAATCGCAGCTCAATAACTAATATTAACACATGTGCATATTTATATTCTCTTCCTCTTTTAGTCATAATCAAAAAACGATAACAATGGAAAAAGTATCACATAGAGAATATAAAAAGATAACAAATATATCTTGCATGAAACACAATTTCTAAAAAAATTAGCTTTTGCAAAGTAAATGGAATATCAAAGATATGTAATCACTTCGATCATATAAAAATCACAGATAGATTATAAAATTCACTTTCCCTTTTTGTCATAATAAAATGATAATACAAATAAGAGATTTGTTAATGACAAAAGGTAATAAAAGATGCACTAACCAGATTTTTTTAAAACTTAAATTCTTACATATTTACATTTTCCTTCTTTCCATAATAATCAAGATCATGATTGATTCAAAAAGATTTTTTCATAATTGATCAATGCTCCCCCTCAATTTGTTGCCTTTTTCAGGTGATCACGATTCTTTTTCCTTTCTTTTGGATTCACTTTCTCCCTTTCGTACGACACATAAGGGATTTCCTCAACAATTTGCAAAAACTTTGCACAAGGAAGTGAATTTTTGAGCCTCCTTCCTCTGATTTTGCGGATCATACTTGCAATCTTTGCATGAGATACTTTTCGATTGCACCATGATTTGCGTAGATTTGCGATCATTCTTCCCTTAAAAAATTTTCTACAATCGACTCATTTCCTTTTTGATATTCATCAATTTGGATCCGTCCATTTTATGAGAACAAAATATAAAATCTCCATAGATAAGCAAATATTCTTTCTAAACTCATCATAACAAAGTATTTAGGCAAAGAATATCTTTGTACAATAATTTTTTTTTTGGTGACTGAGGACTCCGCCACGTGCCCCCTGTGCCCGAACGGCTCCTGAGGACCGGGCCCCTATACCTCGGAGAAGACTAGTATAGCAACCCACCGCCATGACTCCCCACTTAAATCGCTAGCAACGCAGGATTTCGAACTCTCGACCTTAACGATGATGGAGGAACTCTCAACCAACTATACTACCCACGGATGGGTCTTTGTACAATAAATTAATATCACATAAAGCAGATTTTCACTTTGCAAAATATGACAAAATTAGAGAGCATAAAATTAGAAAAATAATCTAAATTATCTCAAATAATCACACGTATTAAATCAAATCTGAACTCACGAATCACAAAAATGATCACACGTTTCTTCTTTCAATAAAACAAATCATAGAATACGGTCATAATAAAATCTAAATCAATCAAGTCACAAAGATAATATATCGAATATCAAGTATATTGAGAATTATGTGCCCAAATCAAATTAAAAAAAAAAAAAAGATACATTCCTTACCGAATTCTCTTTCTTCTTTTCTTTTATTTCCTACAAAAATGATTTATCTTTTCTTTGGTACCCATTTTTTCTTGGGTCCATGAGAGTTAGTAGAGTATGTTGCTTTTACCCAATCTTTCTTAATAGATCTCTAGATTTTAGGACATTCATTTTCAAAGTGTCCACAATTTGAACACTTGAGGGCATTTCGACCAACAGGTTTTGTAAAAATCTTTTGAAAATGCTTCTTATACGCAAGTTTAGGAGGTCTTTGTCTAAGTCTCTCATTGACTTTAGGAAAATCTATTAGAGAATCACTTTCCTTATTGAAGCCAAATCCCGACTTATTATAGTAAAGTACTTGTATGGAAATGATATGCTCTAATGTTTTTGAACCCTTTGAAAATTTTGTTGAAATATTTGAAAATTCTTTCTTTAAAGAATCATTTTCTTTTACAAGTAAATCTCGACTTTATTTTATTTATAGAGAATCTTTTTGCAAAATTTCAAATTTTTCTTTTCGAGAAAGATCATGTTGCCTAAACCATGAATTCTCATTTCTTAGTTCGAAGATCCTTTTAAGAGAAGATTTGAGATTTAAGTAAAGCTCATTTATATACTTAAGAACTTTGATAGGAATAGCTGAATAACTTACCTCAATTTCCTCATTAACGGAGAGTGGCATAATCCTTTGAGTCTCTCGAATTGATATCTTGACATGATTCCAATCTTTTGAGGGACCTCGCGAAGTTCGTTGACCTTCATTGAGGAAGAAATTGGATGACCTTTGTCGCGACCAAAATTTCGGGGGTGAACCACCTAGGGTTTGGCTGATGGATTACTAAACCTAAACTTAGCTTGGGCTCTCCCAAGCTCATACCAATTCTCGACTTAAGTTCAAATTTCTTAACATGCAAATAGTTTTTATCAAGGAGTCGCCACTAATCAGTTTATGATAGATCGATTAGACACACCGACTAAAATAATGGGAGGATTATTTTACTCCTACGAACTAGAGACTTCGAATATGGGGACTTGGTTACATTAGACTTCTCTAATACCCTTTTCGTATAATTTCTTTTATTTTGAAAAAAATGTTTTGCAGGCAACTTTGAATTGATTTTAAATCTATTTTCCTAACATATAAGATGATCATGCAGGTGCACAATCCACCAATTTAATACCCAAGAAAGCAAATAAATAAATAAAATGCAGGAACTTACCTCATAACAACGAAAGCATCTACGTTATTAGCTCAAAATTCACATCAACAATCCTAGATATGATTTCTAATTAACACGCAATTTTTTTGTTTTAACTTATTTAATGAGAATCATGCAATGCATACTAATAATCTAAGATGATATGGCATGGCAATATAACCTAAGCTATATGACATGAGTAAAATAATTTTTAAAGAAATACAATAATTAAATGTGCAATCTAAATTAACTTAATGACTTAATTCTAATGATATACAATTTCTAATTAAATTGACCTAACAATAATCACTAAATGACGTGCATTTCATGAACCTAATTCTATATGACGAGCGCATGATTTTTCCTAACAAAAACATGCGATCTATCGAGGAGAAATTATCTAAACCTATAATATGCAATCCTAACACGTAATGACGTGCGAAGAATGCCTAATTCTACATGACATATGCATGATAATTTTTTTATGTTTTTTTTTTATAAAATTCGAAATCTAAAATTGCCACATAATTAAACATGCAACATAGGTTAAAAACAAGCAACCTAAATTAATTGATTTGATTTTTTTTTATTTTTAAAATTTTTTTTAAAAAATATTTTTGAAATTCGAAATAAAATTCCTATTCTAAATATGCAAACCCTAAAACAAGAAATAAACCTAATCTAACTCACAGTTTTTGATTTTTTTTTTTATGAAAACGAAGTTGATTCAACCGACATGGTAGTAGATCAGAACAAGACAAGATTGATATCCAAATTAACGAACCATATCTCGCGCATGAGATCGGGTTGGCCAATTTTAAATACATCGTGAATCGAATCTCGGGCGTGAGATCAGATTAGCAATTTTTAAGAGATTACAAGTCGAATTTCGGGCGCAAAAATCGGACCGTCAACCCCAAATTTCACGGGCAATTTCATGTCGGGCAATCTCAATCTTATATCAAAGGATAATTATACTAAAAAGACAAATAAAATAAAATAAAGAATAAAATAAGGCGAATAAATAAAAGGAAAACTACCTAAATTAATTTAGCTTTTTTTTTTCCTTTTCTCTCCTTCTCACAGCTTGGCAGCTTTGTGGGGGTTCATTGGGAGTTGGGTCACCGAGCGTTCGGAACTCCGGCGAAGATCGGCAACGGGCAGATCGACGAGGAGCGGTGGCGTCGCGAGGAGCGGCGGCGGCAACCTTGCTCGGAGCTCGACGAGAGGCGGAGTAGCTCGACTCGGGCTCGGGCGAGAGCGTCGGCGGGCGGTGGTAGCGGTGGAATGGCGAGATCGAACGGAGGCGGTGTCTGTGCTCGGGTGTGAGCGCGGAGGGGGGTCGGCGGCTTCGCGGGCGGAGACCGGCGGGCGGGCTTTGGATGGCGGCGGAACGGCAACGGTGGCACAAGCGCGGGGTGCGAGGGCGGAGGCACGGCGGAGCGGATGCGAGGGTAGCGGCGTCGCGGGAAGGACAAGCAACTATGCGGGTGCGGTGGACGGCGGTGGTCGCGCGGTGAGGCGGAGCTCCGGTGCCGCTCGAAGGTCGGCGCGACGATGGCTGGTGGAGCATTGCAGCGTCTGGGCAAAAGGCTCGGGCAGCAGTGAACCGGCGTTCAGATCAGGACCTACCGTCTTCAGGGGCCGCAAGCAGTGAACAAAAAAAACCGGGGTCGCAGGGGGCGAAGCAGAACCGGTCTTCGTAGGGGGCGAAGCAAGAGCGGAGCCAGTAGAGGGAGGGCAGAAGTGAGCGGCGGCGTAAGGGAGACGATGAACGGTAAACATCCCCTCACCTCTACCGCTTCTGCTTTCCCCCTATTCACGTTCCCCTCTATTTTCCTTCTTTTTTTTAGACTTATTCCTTAGGCTTTTTCTTTTCTTGTGCTTCTCTTCGAAGGAAAACACCACGGAAAAGACTTCCTCCCTTCTTTTTTTCAATTTTCCTTTAACTCAAGAGAAAACGAGAAAAGCTCCCCTCGACGTGAAAACTTAAAAAACCTCTCAATGTAGCTGTGTATTTCTATTGTGTGGCCTCTTCAAAACCCTACGCGAACAACGTTTTTTATAAGCCAAGAATTAGGGTTTCAATTTCCCTTTCAAATCAACATCCATGAAAAATTCTTTTTCACATGGAATATTTTCTTTTCTGAACGCAATATTTACTTTTCCGAACGCAATATTTTTTTTTGAATTGAAATCTCACAAAATTAAATCCGTAAAATCTCTACGAGGATAAGGGCTTGGGCTGATTTACTCCCTTCGTAGGTTTAGCTCAACTTCTTAAATTAAAGTTATGAACCACCAATTTGAACCCATTTGTCACCGACCCACTGTAAATGCAAATTAAAAATAAATGTACCTAAAACTACATGCTATGCAATTAATTAATTTTTTTTAGGGGTTAAAATCAATCCTTAATTTTTTAATGCGATAAATGATTAAACGAGTTGCCAAAATTTAGGTGTCAACGATCTTGATATGCCAAACTGTTTACAATTTCTGTAAAATGACTGAACATATCTCTAATTGACTCTCCTGGTTTCATCTTGAAAGATTCATATTGGCCAAGCAGGAAGTTTATTTTTGTCTTTTTTACACGATCAATTCCCTCATAAGTGACGTGAAGTCTATCCCAGACTTCCTAACTGTTTCACATGAAGAAATTCGGTTATATTCAGCAGGAGACAAAGCACAATATAAAGAATAAATGGCTTTTTGCATCAAGAGCTTCTCTTTTGGACATTTCTGTTCGAGACATAGGAGCATGGAGTTTGGTTTCTTTGTCTTAACCATTCTTATTTGATGTAGACGTAGTAGTGGGATTGATTCCTTTTTCCACAACATCCCATTGCAAGGGATCTTTGAATCTTAGGAATGCCTTCATTTTGTTTTTCCAAACATTGTATTCCTTTCCATCAAAATAGGGTGGCTTGGTGTTGCTTTGCCCTTCCATAAGTCCTGGTGCCAAGATACTAACTATAGAAGATCTTTTAACTCAAAAATATAAACACTTTAATAAAATGAGCACTTGGCTCTGTTACCAATTGAAAATGCTAGTAGGAACACCTAGATGGGATTGAATAGGTGGAAGAAAATTTTCGCGAAACGTAGTAAACTATTTTGCTTTTGAAGCGAGTACGAAAAGCAACAGACTTTGACTGAGTTCAGACTTTAGCAATTAAATAGAACTATAAACAAAATAAAGGAGTTCAAGGAAGATAATAAGAACATAGAATTTATAATGATTTGACTTAGATCAAGTCTACGTCCACTCTCCCACGCTAACAGCCTTTTAGCCGGATTTCACTATGCAATCAATAAGAGATTACAACTTTGAGTACAAACACTTAGTGGTAAATCGCACTTGCAAACATTTAATGGTAAATCGAACTATCTCACTAAGTCACTCTTTTGGTATTTATCTCACGATCACAAATGTTTAAGCTCACAAGAGACAAGTGTATGATCAAAGTTCGCTTAGGCTTTGAAATTATAAATTTTACACTCCGTCTCTTACTTACTCATCGGTCCTTGATCTCCTTAAATACTCCTCAACTTCCAAACTAGCCGTTGGACAGTATCTTAGAGGATCGTCTTCCAATCTACCCATTAGAAAGATCTGTATCTAGAAGATTTAGTAGCCGTTGAGTGACAAAAGTAGAATCCCAAAATGATTTGGATTGCCCATACAAACAGAATCTTGGTTTCGATAAGTAGACCTTCTTCATATAGAAAGTTCTTGTCTTCAAAATCCAATTGTCAATCAATTAGATTGAATCAATCAAATCTATCTTGATGTAGAATCCAAACCAGATTACTAGCCATTATACATTTGGGCCTGTATTACATTTTCTCAAGTTACTTTGTTCTGAACATGCTTCGTTCTGAACTTATGTCTCGTTCGAAACCTTATCATGTTCTGGACTTATGTCTCGTTCTGTATGTAAAGTCCGAGAGTATTCGTTGGAAGTAGAGTATGGTTGTTTTTCGTCTAAAGTAGAGTCTGAGTGTCTTTCGTCTAAAGTAGAGTCGAGTGCAATAGACTTTACAATCTGGACGTAAGTACGAACATATTCTACTTCGAATAAATTTAGCTTTAAGTTCTGGACACGGTCGAATAAGTTCAGCTTGACATAGAGTACGTATTCTAGTTCTTCCAAATATAGACTTTGATAATATCATTTACATATTCTATCATTTACATAGTATGTTACTCAACAATTAAACACGTTAATAGTCTTTGATTTATTTTGTCATCCTCAAAACATCATAAATGATTTCCCAACAGCATCAATCAATCTTTTGAAAGAAATGTACCAGCAAGACACAAAAGTAAATGGTGAAAACAATATGAAGAGATAAAGTGCGTCGGAAGTCCCGACCCCTACTATTATCTCCATCGGGCCGAACAACATTTGTGAACAGAAATTCCAACACCTAAAAGGAAATCGAGGAAGAGCAAATTTACCTCTACAACAAAACAACAAGATGATATGAGTGAGCTTGTCGTCTAAAATACGTCCCGCTAGTGACCCCGTGGTGCCCAGGAGTTTGAAAGAAGTAACATTCACTACGATTTTCATTGGTTCAAATAGGATGCCTAACTTGCATGAAAAGATTCATTACTTTGGATTCTAATGATCGTATTGGGAATGTCATTTCCTATCACAAATTAACATTACAAGCCTATGCCCTAGAGATACTCTAGTGCATATTCTAGTTATACCGTTACTTACAATTTGTTCGCATCCTTTTCTTTTCTTCTTCTTCTTTTGTCATTTTCCTGGGAAATTTCCCAAAAAATATTTTGCAGAAATGTCATATTTTTCACGAAATAAAGGGAGTTTTAGCTCCAAGAAATGATTAAAATGACAAAAACAAGGGTGGGTGATTGAACGGCGAACCATGGAGACGGAATTCTAAACAAGAAAGCAATTTGTCTGAACCGACATGGGGCTCATAGGGTTAACGGAAGAGTCTAAAATCACGAAGAGACGGGAGATATTGTAATGAATGGTTGATAGGACTCCTTAGAACTTAGCTGTAACTATGCAGGCATTAGACTTTTCTTGGGAAGCAATGTTTTGCATATGAGTATTCATCTCTCGGCACCTAATGGTCCGATCGACTTTCACTTTTGTCCGTTTCTCACCCTGAGATAAGAGCTCTATGATTAAATTGTACCTTTTTAATCACCGATAAGGAGCAAATGCAAGATCAAGCAAAACGGCCCTAATTGTTGACAGTTCGACCCTACAATAGTCTCATTTTGTAATTGAATCTTTACGTTTTTTCACGCAATTATCATACCTTGCAACGTGAAATGCCAAGCTAAAGATGCGCCATTTTTTCAGTACGGGAAGACAATGGGCGATTCCTTTTATTTAAATGTCCAATCCACTGTCACATAGCGTTTGCACCACCATTTCCCTTGTCTTGGCTTCGTCAATATCCGCAATGCAGCTTGACTTCTCGCATCAAAAAAAGAAGGAATTAAGATTTTTCGAGCCATAGTAATCGATTTGTGCCTTGAAAATGAGACGCGTTCACGCAACAACCACTTCACACCAAGTCTTTGCTTAATGTTTTATTGCACGCGGGCGTGTGTGGGCTGGGCTAAACCCCCATTAAGTTCCGTGTGTTTCAAATAATCAACACCGAAAAAGGGATGAAGTGTAATGTCTGTGCAGTTTTGTTGACTGATGCGGTCTGATATTGACATAATGTTAATTAATGTGCATGTTGAGAATTGTCCTATGGCGCACTATAGAGTTCTGTCATGATTGCAAAAATGCGGGACCACGGGTCAAGCGATGGTCACGTGCTAAAAGATAATAATGAAACACGATTAGAGGGTCAAAAGCATAAATCAGGCAAACCCGGTGTAAAATGAAGGGAATTTCTTCAATGTTAGAGGGCTCTCCCGCAGTTACATTACTATAAATATATGAAGGCGGAGCAAAGCCAACTCCCAAGAATTCTCAGGCCCCCTGTTCCGTCTAACATTGCGCTTCTTCCTCCTTCCTCCTCTTTTTTTTTTTTTTTAATATTTTCCTTCCTCCTCCCTTGAAACAGCTAGAAACGTTTGGTGATCAGATGGGGGTTTTAGTGGCCACGGCGGTGCTACTCTGCACCACCTGCCAGTAGATTGTGCCTTCGTCGATGGTAAGCTTTCAAAACTTGGACATATTCAATTGAAGGGCACAAACTTGTGGACGTTGGTATCTGAATATCCTATTTACCATATCATTCTCTCTTAAGTTCATCACTCGTCAAGATCTGTTCATTTTAGTGTGGCTTGTTGTTGCTTTTTGGTTCAGGATTGTTTTTTGCTTAAGGGGAAAAGTTATCTAAAAAAGAAAAGGGCTTTATTTAAACCACTCGATTTCAAATATCTGCTGAGTGACCTTGATCATCTTCTCTTTGGTTTATGGCGCCACTCGTCATAAATGTGAACTTGATCTTTTGCTAAGCAAATCCTCACTTGGTGAAGTTGACAGAGATATGTAGGCTTCATTTGTTTCACTTAAGGAAAAAACATGATCCGAAGGGAGAAAAAAAAACTGAAGGTTTCTTTAACTCACTTGATTTCAAATATCTGCTAAGTGCCCTTTACAAGGGTTCATCTTCTCTTTGGTTCATGGTGCAACTCGTCATGGACGTGAACTTGATCTTTTGCTAAGCAAATCCTCACTTTGTGAAGTTGACAAAGATTGTACCCTCCTAAGCAAATCCTCATACGGGTGTTTAACTCATTGTTTTAGCATCTCATTTAACAAACAATATCGTAGAAGCACTTCTATTTTGAGGCTTTTTATATGTCAGTATTATATTGTGAAATTGACAAATCCTCGTGCGAGTGCAGCCCAAGCCGTCACAGTCTGATGGGGGAGAGAGAGATGGAAGTCGATTGGTCATCTTTCCATGTCTTGGCGAAAACATCTCACTTAGTTCACGAGGGACTGCTAAGTCTCTATCCCACGGCTCAAACCCGACCAACCGAATTGCCGGAAATCTTCTGGAACAAAATACTGGAGATGCATGGCCAGGGAGTGATGCTCGTGCTAGAGAAGAGATTGTGTGCCACCGACTTGAAGCAACGCAATGGTTGGCTCTCCATACCCAGGGGGCAGATACGAGCGAATTTCTTGACCAGTGGAGAGATCCAAGCCCTAGACAACAGGGAGGATATTACAATTTCCCTAATCGAGCCTTGTCTTCAAGTCCGCCGTCGATTGCAGCTCAAGAAATGGAATAACAAGAGGGATCATTTTTCTTATGTACTGACCAAGGAGTGGACAGCTGTCGCACACCCGATTGCGCGGAACAGACTCAGAAAGGATTACCTCATCCAGCTTTGGTCGTTTAGGGCGAATGGGGACCTTTGTTTCTGCCTCGTGAACTGTGAAGCGCCCCCAGCTGCAGTGGAAAATATGGCTAATCATGAGTGATAATTATTCTGTTTCATGAATTTCTGGATCAAGTTT
>SISH04000171.1:0-25002 GCA_004368105.4 Eucalyptus melliodora | reverse complement strand
AAGAGATCAAGCAGAATGGTTATGGCGCATCACATTTGTTGACACAAAGTGAACTGGAAGGATGCAAGTACTCACCAGGTTAAAACGAGCTTGCTCAAATGAGGACCGCGCACTATGAAGCTCCTAAATTTTGAAGGTACCAAGTTCAATGAATATTATGCTAAATAAGATTATCATTACAACATAAATCAGAGAATTCATCATGCTGCCTGCCCCAGCCCCCTTTTTTTCTGTCTTCTTCTCAAATCCATTTTTTCTCCACCAAGAAAAGAAAACACATAACAGAGATATCGACGTGGTCATACATAAGATAAGAATAACTGCAAGTACATAGGTCTTACCTCTTCTAAGACAGTCGCTACATCATTTTTTGTTCCTTTCCTTAATGAAAGATACTTCTCACGGGCCTGCACATAAAAATTGGTCTACATCTGTCCATTTGTTTACTAATAACGGGCCATAAAGATATATGCGTAAAAAAACCGCAACAACAAGATATAAATGCATGTGATAAAACGACTTCAGTCTCCATTGTCAACAGTATATTCTTAACAAAAATGAAAAAAAAAAACAAAACAAAAACAAAAACTTTAATTAGTTCATTGACCAGCAATTGGACATGGAATGCCCGATGCAAAGTGAAAATATTCGAAAATGCTCTTCTCAACCAACGTCCGTTGCATATGTTGTTCAGACATTGAATACCATAAATGGCATTAGGATACTTAAAGCTGATATATATACTCTTAATTCCTTTCTGTTCTTTAAAAACAAGACCACTCTTGCCGATAAGCAAGATTCTATCAATGGAGTTAACAAACAAGGTTTACGATCCATAAAACCACACCTGTCTATAAGAACCATACTGACAGGATTTACTTGAAAGAAGCCACACACGTTGACGATTATTTTCCTTAATATCAAAGTACCACAATCATATTGGAGGACAAGACCCATTCAACAATTTCGTCTAATAAACTATGCACTGAGTTATACTCCCTATCTAGATAATTTAAGATTGTCCACCAATAATATTTTAACAAATTATGATTAATGAGTATTTAAGTCTGAATAGGTGGCTAGTCCATGTTCTTCCCAACATTCATACCTTTTTTCAATTACATCTACCAAGACAAGAAAAAGTTCCTTTGCATTTAGGACACCCTTCCTCTTCCCCACCAACCCCCCCCCCCCCCCCCCCCCCCCCCCCCCGAAAAAGAAAAAGAGAGAGAGAGAAGACAAACCTAAGATTTGACCACTATGTTATCTGAAACCAGTGAAAAGGTACTTTCGAAACAATATGACCGCGACTAGGTTTTCCGACAAGAAGATAATTGCTGCTAGGATATTATATTGGCAGAGGATAAGGAATGACACCTGATCATAAATAAGGCTGGCCTTGTCAAACCGCTTGCGCGCTTCCTGCACTTGCACGAAATTTGTCATACCAAACTGTCTGAAGAACCAACATACTGCAAAACTAACTTCATCATGCTCTTCATAAAACACTTAATTTATGCCAATTACTTCTCTGTTTCTGTAATAATAAATTTGCCTGTACTAGTTGCCCAAAATCAGTTCGAAGCAAAGTAGTGTTCCCTTTTGCACCTCAAGGTAAAACCTGCTATACAGGCAGACTCAACTCTGCAATTTTGGCTGTACTAAGATCCGTCAGGCAAGCCAATTTTTAAGTGGTGCGGGTTTTTTTCTTTTCCTTTTTTTTTTTTTGGGGGGGGGGGGGGGGGGGTGGTTCCAAAAAAAAATCCACTTCAAATACAGGCAATTATTTGCATATTTTTAGCAATTCCAGCCCAACAATATTGAATTGACTGCAAAGCCACCAAAAAAACAGCCAAATAATAATGTCTTAACATCTAGACAAAGAAAAAATCGCACATTAATATCAAGTCTGGGATCTCATGTGGTGAGATGAGATAACAAGCCATGCATATAAAATCCAAAGTTTCTATAGTATTCCTACCAAATATAAGGTTGCTGCTTCATGTGATTGTCATCTTTGAGTTGCGTCAAATTAGACTTAAAATGTTTTCAACCCCAAACACAACCTGTTTATTAATTGTATTTGAAAACTTCAACCCAAATGCAACCTGCTAATCATTCACATATCCAGTTAGATGAACTAGATCAAATTGGGTCAGTCAAACCCAAATATGACTGGAAATATCCAAATAGCTTCTTTGAGATGAATTTAGTTTTGATGCATTTTATTCATGAAATGGATCTGCTAGATATGGTTCTCTACAGAAAAAAAAAATTAAGTATATCAATGTACGCGAATTAATAAATCGGATTGGCTCATTTAATTAAGCAGGTGACTTTTGAGTTCATGGATTGAACCCAAATATGACTCGTCCATTAATCATGCGACAACAGCTCACATGATTCTAACATAAACACCATCAACAACCCTAAGCATGCCAACTTCTTGTCAGCTTTAAGCCATGTTTTCTTGTAAAGAAAGTGCCACCCTACCTAAATTAATTCCCATATCCATTTAGAATAATCTCTTTTATCTTTCAGGACAGTTTAGTCACAATGCACAACCCTTAAATCTTTCAAGAGAGTGGACATTAATTTTAAACACAGAGTAGTTTTCTAAAAATCATTTTCTTATCTATTCTGAGATACTATATGATAATGTTCCTCCCCTGGCTTTATGACTGAAATCTGGTCTGAGCTTCTCAATTAGCAATTCCGTGCAAGGCAAGCTTCAAATGCCAAAATATAAACGGTAGGCTGATTGCATCCTCTCTATACCCAGCTTCTGCAGTTGCTCTTTGCAAACAACTACTAATTGCAAAATATGAGTTCTCATAGTGACCTCATGATCCTCAAACGACATATAATTCTGCTAAGATTACTTGCATCATAAAAGCTTCATTGAATCTACTATACATTATTTAATCTTAGCCAACTTATATCAGAAATCATGATAAGGACAAACATTTTAGTAAGCCTCATTGCATATAAAAAAATGAACAGCTTAATTCCTATCAGGTAGAAGCCATGCTCCTAAAATGCTTCTCATACACGTTTGCTATGCAGCCATCCTTAATAGGATGGCCATGTCACAATTTCAACAAATAGTGAAATCCAGTAAGAGTTTGCATCATGATACCTTGACATCATGCAAGTCAATGTTGACGAACTGCAATAATCTGTCATTTAGCACATGCTCAACCTAGAATAACAAAGCAAACAAACATACAAAAGGCAATGTCATTGCATATGCATATACGCCAATAAAAGCAAGAGGTGAAGCTGTCAGAAGGGGAAGAGACGGGCATGGGAGAAGGAAGGCAATCCAATCACATGAAAACCTTACTAGAAAAAAATATTCCCAGTGTCAGGTGATGAAAAATGTCAATGCAACTATACAAATGTGTCATGTAGTTTCTTCAAAAGATTCTGGGCATCATAATGCGGATCCTCCACTTAATGGCCATTAAACTTGTTCGTGAAACTACTATAGTTTAATCTGGGAAGCATCTTTAAGAGAGAGCCCAACCTAGAGGGAAAGGGAAAAATGATGATAAAGCAAAAGCACAAAAGGGGAATTGTGCTCTCGGTGAACAAAAGAAAACCAACTTATCTTAGAAGCAATGTAGAATGTTCGGTACAAAGTGAATCAATCTACTAAAACTGATCCAAACTTACACTCACAAGCTTGATCCCAGTAGCTTCTGAGAAACTCAAGAGACTATTTATTTGACAAACTAGCATGTCTAGTAAAAAGGGTAATACAGATAGAAAGCCAACGCATGATATTGTAGTCATGAGAAACAAGTGAAGGAATAAACTAAATAAGACATAAGCGCTCATCTCAGCGAGTTGACCATTACAGAAAAGACTACAATAGGGCACCAATGGGGTGTGACGCCATATACAGAAGGAGCTCATGTCAGCAAGTTGATTATTAAATAAGATCTAGAAACAAGAAATAACGTGGCCACATTCAACGGATCTAACTGTGTATGACAGTCCAGATCTTTCCCAGAAGACAACATTTCATTCGGTTATTTTAAATTCATACTATGCAGCACAGTGCTTCATCTTCATTTGAGCCACAACTTAGAATGCAGACTGCTCCATGACCGTTTGTACAGAGCAGTCCATCAGACATATCGAATGCATGTACTGCATAGTGACAAAGAAGTCATTTTCCCACCACTAGATGTAGTCATTTTCCCACTTTCAGAGTAGAGAATGCTTTCTAGGAGACAGCACTTGCTAAAGAACCAAAGGATACCGGCATATGTTATTTCAAGAGAGGAAAAATTCAATTGGAGTGAAACTACATATTATTAAAGAAAAAACTTGGGAGGATTAAAGTCTCTTCAACTAATCAGATAAATGCAACAGACCGGCATATTTACCAGCAAGGACTATCGAGAGTTTTCCATACAAAACAACACATTCTGAAGATTCCTTAGCCTTAACACACAAGTAAGAAGCAATTCCACTACAGCAAAAGAAAAATTGTCAGAATCGAGTCAACAACAGTTTCAAATAATTGAGTACCTGTGACCGAAGTACTTCTTTGTATGTTCCAATCTCTCTCAAAGCAATAGTAAACTTTGTCATGACAGGGCCTGCAAAACAAATGAGAAGTTTCATCATTGGCAATAAATCAGTAATCAAAAGAATCAGCTCTCCTAATTGCAAATCAAACCATGCAGATGAAATCAAAGAATAAATACAGATGCCATGCTTGCCTTCACTTCACATGCTCTCGCGATATGTTTAGGAATGAAGCTAAATAAATATCAGGAGCTTTATGGAAATGCCCATGTAATCTTTTTTTTTATGAAACTTTTTGACAGAAAGAACTCATTCAATCAGGAAGCATCTCACTGAAACAGCCAAAGGTAGAGCTGTCAAAGCAAGCACGCAAGCACAGGCACTCGCAGTCGGTCTTTTCACAATGTTTGTATTGAACTGCTGTTGAACTAGAAACAGCAGAGTGAACTAGGTCCCTACGTTCTCAGTCCCATAAAAAAAATCATAGGTCTGGACGTTCAGGAATGCAGTCAAATTCATGTTTATAAGGATTACAAGCACTCGTACAAGGCCAAACTTCACTTATGACTGTGCACTGAGAGAGAGAGAGAGAGAGAGAGAGGAACAGAGAGATTGTAGGAATAGGCCGCAGCATCTATAACATTTGCAAGTCAGTTTCCCCGCATAACAACTTAGTTGCACGGACACATACCTCCAAAGGCCACACTAATAGGATCATTGTGCCCCCCGCCAAAACCTTCCAGGGCACTTGCAAAAGCAATGTCTCCATCATAACCCTCACCAAGGCCTTCCCTAGAAAAGAGAAAAGGAACAAGGGCACAGAGCGATAGTATAAGAAGCAAAAGCTGATTGTCTGGCACACTAATAACCATCGTGACAATAAAAAGAAACTACTTAAAAGTAACGAAGTTGAGCCGTTCTTTTAGTCTACAAATACTAAGTTAATCAAGGCATTGCTAAAACTAACATCAATCTGTCCAAAAGCCTCACTACAAATTCATTAATTACCCTACAGCTATCTTTGTCATGGATAACCATACATAAACGTCTGGTTATCCATTTCAAAGGAAAGGAAATG
Source organism: Eucalyptus melliodora (assembly GCA_004368105.4). Classification (NCBI taxonomy): domain Eukaryota; kingdom Viridiplantae; phylum Streptophyta; class Magnoliopsida; order Myrtales; family Myrtaceae; genus Eucalyptus; species Eucalyptus melliodora. Next base: position 19,382 of record SISH04000171.1, on the reverse strand, counting down.
AGTTGGAAACATAGACACTAGAAAGAAGCACCAAATTGCATTTTATCAGCAAAATACTTTAAGGACATTGATAATTACAACAGTACAGCAGTAGACATTAACAAATGAACTAGAGCCAGTAATGAACCAAAAGCCAAGTTTGAACAGGGTGAGAGTATTGCTAAGGTTATTCAACAGGAGACTGAGAGGACATGAGCACATATGGTAGATAGTTCATGCTGCAAAAAATGCAAAGAACAATGCTAAAAGTGACCATCTCGTAGAGATGTTCTCCCGATTCTCTTGGAACAAAAACATTCAGTGGATCAAAAGAGCACTGTCAAGAAAGATTAAGCAAGCATACGTGTATTTTCTGCACCCTTTGTAGAACTTCATACATCGCTCCCTCAATGAATCAGAACCTTCTTCCAAGCTCTGTATCTGTTTTACCAAAGCAGTTGTCAACCTCCTAGAAAACCTCAGCATGAATAAAAGTTGACAAAGTGCATATGCCAGGCACAAATTCAAAAGTCTTTCTTTTGACAGAGAATCAGAGGATTAGACCACGGATCAAAGATGGACTCTCAAATTTAGCTTCAATGAACAGATGAACCACTTTTTTATGTATAACTTCTTTTTCACATGAAAAGTAAAAGAGACAGTTCAGGAGAAAAAGACTAATTGAGAAGAAACTGGAGTATAACCTCGCCTCAAACTGACTCTAGACAAATGCTATGCCCTTGATATGATACATAAATAACCATCTCAATCCAATCAATGTTCTTTATAGATAAACAAAATAATAAATACAGACAGTTCAATAATAATAGTAAGGAATATGAAGAGGCCACCCTCAGGGTATTAAGGGATACTCCTGCTGTAATGCAGAGAGAAAATGGAGTGCCACACATTGCCAGATAACAATGCAGTGTACACCAAAGCATTTAAGTAGCTATGACAAACAATACTAGGAGAGAATATATCAAGCAAAATTCTACATTTTGTCACCACAATTATGCCAATTTTTCAATCGTATACTTCAATATTTAATTTGTCCAACCAAGTCCTTGAACTTGCATAAATTTTCTAATAAAGTCCCTCGGACCAATTTCGGTCAATTCAGGCTAACATGGCTGCTGGGCAGTGATCCAGTATAACATGGAAAAAATTTTGCCTCTATGGACAAGCCATTCCGGAAAAATTCTGCCTCACAAATGAACTCAGGTTACAAGTTTGGTTTTAACTGTATTGACCACATCCTTTGATGTAACTGGTAATTCCTTACCTTAGAACGACAGGGTCAAAAAGCCTAAGTAAATTAGTTTAGCCCTAATAAAAATAAAATAGATTCTAGAATCCCTTTAAATTTCATGTCACATCGAGGAAGCAGAAGAAAAAATTGGAAAATCTAATCCTACCTATCATAATCAATATTAGTTACCATGTTGGTTAATCATATTCTGAAACAAGGGAAAAATCATTGGTTTGTCAAAATAACTAGCAAGCCATGAAAAAAGTTGACGTTCTTTCCATATATCCTATGCACATGAGCTGGGGGAATAGTGGTCCCAAGGCAAACTTGAATATATTTTCATTTCCCTCCATGTCATTTTCCACAGCAGATTATCTACTGCAGCAAACTTTCATACTCCAGCCTTGTTTGACAGCTAAGAGTCTCGAATTGAGCAAAATTGGTACAGGAGGGACTTGATTAGATAATGTATGCAAGTTTAAGGATTTGATTGAAAAAATTTGTAGGGACCAAAAAGTAGAATTTGGGCAAAATATTAACCACGTTTCTGGTACTTTCTGCAAACTAAGCATGCAAAAATGGAAAAATTGCATTGAAGATGACCTAGCCTGCCTTAGCTTGAATCGAACAACATGCATATCCAGTTCCATAAAAAGTGAAGAACACATATACTGACTTGTGGAACTTAAGCTAGAAAAAGGTTACACGAGGTCCTCAAGAGGCTCTTCCATGGAGATATGTACTAAAATGTAAATATGATCTCATATCTCCTTTAATGATAAGCTCCACAGGATTCAACCACAACATGAGCAACGGAAACTTTATAGTCAAGTACTGGTAGCATCAGTGAGAATGTAGATTGAGGAAAAACAACTTCAAAGAAGTCATCATTAGAAGAAAACAGATAGACACTGTGGCAGGATATGCGTCACCACATAACAACTAGAAACACTGCGAGTAAGCAGCCACAAAACAGTAGAGCAAATTTTATGGAAACTCTACTTCCATCTAAAATGGGACAGAAAGATTCTCATTTCAATGGACTATCATGCTAACAAGTTTTCAAAGAGTAATTTCATCATGGAAGATAACTTGCCTCCAACATGATCTTGCAAAGTGCAGTTATCAGCATGTCTAACGTAATATGAGAAGAAGAGACATATACGATCTAGCAAGAAGTATGCAAGATGACCAAGGGTATGCCTCCAAAGCTTCTGGGACAATTAACCTCCAAAAGAAGTATGCAGGATGGCCTTTGAAGTTTTGACTTAAAGCTAACTAATATCCCACTAGCAATTATCGAAAGGAAAATTAATAGGATGGATGATTGCCCAATCCCCTGAACAGCATACATGGCAATCACGATCAATCAGGAAATGTACGACAAAACCTGCGAAGATGCTTTATTCCCCGCTAATTTCAGGAAGCTGTTCTGATAAGCAATCTATCCTCATAAAATGTCAATTTCGCTTCTTCTTCTTCTTTTTTCTCCAAAATAAAGGCAAAAGCGGGATCTATAACATATCAAATCTAACAAATTACTTCATTTTCTTTACATCTAGAGTTCTTAAAAAGAACTTCTATACTTTAAGAACAGGGGTTTCCGCACTATACCCAGAAGTACTTCTTACCAATTATTTCACAGAGCCCCCCCCCCCCCCCCCCAAAATGAACACTTAAATCATTTCCTATCTTTGACGAAATTAACTAAAAAATCGACTTTTTTTAGTGAGTTTAATCTCTTTCTAACAAAGTCAGCTGATGTTCGTCAGCAAAGGAGAAAAGAACAAAGAAACGGACAAAAATAGAAACGAAGAAGAATTATAAGAGCGGAGGTGGTCTCGTAGCAAATAGATTTTCCCCCAAATCAGCTCAATTGCAGAGAGATGAAGAAAAAAAAGGTCAGCGCCTTTTATCCCAACTTGTAGGAATTTAAAGGAATCACGAGAATAGCAAGACAGAAAACCCACACAAAAGGCACGCCCCGGGAAGAGAGAGAGAGAGAGAGAGAGAGAGAGGGACCTGCTTCCGGAACATAGGCGAGTCATCGAGCTTGGCGAAATGCATTTTCGAGTCACGGTTTCTTCCCCCCAATCCAGAACGAGACCTCAATTCAGCATTGCCTCAACAAACAAAACACCACCGTCGTCCTCCTCGGGCGACCTCAAGCGGACGCGATCTCGGAATCCGCGATCGCGACCAAGATCTCGCGTTTGGGTTCCATCTCATTCGCCTTTTTCAGCTCGAACGCGCAGAAAACCACCCCGCGCTCTCGCGGAACAACGGCAATGCGGGACCCGGCCGGCGGGTTTTCCCGGCCAATGCGAATCCCCACGACACAACGGGAGAGCTCCGACGCGGCGGCGGGTTCCTCCGAGGGATCAAGAGGAGCGGGCGAAGAAGCGGGAACGACGCCGGGCGCAGGAAACCCTAGAAGAAGAAGGAGGGAGGACGGGGGAGAGCGAGCGCGCGGAGGTTTTGATCCGGCGCGTCAATGGCGTTCCTCGGGGATCACGCGCGGATCGATCGCGCCGTCCCGTTTCGGTTCGTCATCGTCGAAGCCTGAGGGGGGGGGGCGTAAAACGTCGGAGCAGCAGCCGAAAACGTTCGAGACGAGACGCAGAGGAGAGAGAAAAAGAGAGAGAGAGAGAGAGAGAAGGAGATGGAGATGGGGGCGGACATGGACAAAAGCGAATTGCGCTTCTCGCCTTGCCTTTTTTTTTTTTTTTTTTTTTGCATTTTTTTTTTTTAATGTTTTTGGTTTTGTGTGGGAAAATCCAAATTAAAAATGGAGGGGGGAAACGCCAGACATCATTCCCTCGCTCGCTCTACACGACGCGGGCGATTGGGCGGACGACCGTGTGTCGTTTTGCGCGCGGGGCGTACCGGGGACGCCGTCGTTTTTGCGGGGGCCGTTTTGGAGTTTTAAAAACGACGGGAGAGTCGCTGACGGGAGTTCGCTTTACAGGGGAGGGGAGGGGAGAGTATGACGCGCCGTCCCGGGGAAAGCGCCTCAACCTCGATTCCACTCGACCGATGAAGTATAATTTAATTTTAGCTGGAATGGAATGCATGATGGAATTTTCAAAGCAAAGTAGAATCGGTGAAAACTGTTAATTACTCATTTTTTTTTTATTTGTGAATATATAAACGTAGAATAGAATATATTAGCCAGGTTAATTAGTTTAACTCGAAGGCCAACGAGTTTCCGTGGAACATTTGATTAAATTTAGGATCCGTTTGTTTCATAACAAATTTTTTCTTGAAAAACGTTTTTCGAATTGTCCAACCTTCATTTCACAAAAAATGAATTGATTTGGAAAATTATTTTTCATAAAAGGAAAAAAGTCTTCTAAAATAGGAAAAAATATTTTTCACTTTTCAAATAAAAGAAAATATTTTCCACTTTTAAAACATTTTTCTTACTCATTCTCCCTTATCTCACCCTCTTACTAGTCCTAACTTATTTCTCTTTATTTTTCTATTTTTATAAAATTGTGAATTTTTATTAATTTTCTTTTCTTTTTCTTTTTGCTTTGCCCATTTTTCTTTTTGGCCTGTCGCTGACCATCATGTGTCCAGCAACCAACCAAGGAAAAGGAAGTGGCAAAAGAAGAAAGAAGAAAATTTAAATTTAAAATCAATTTTTAGAATAAATAAATAAATAAATAAATAAATTATTAAAATGAATGCATAGAAGAAAATGAAATCGAATTTTCCTAACTGAACACGAAAAAATATGATTATTTTCCTGAAAAGTGGTTTTTTAGAAAAAAATTTATCAAAAACGACACATTTTTCATAAAATGAATGGAATCTTAATAAATATTTTTTACAAAAAAATGAAAATGAAAATGAAGGTTCGAATTTTCGAAGTCCCAATTGTTCGATACGCTACCGCAAGGCATTGAAAATCAATGGTCATGTTTTCTTACACTCTATCCTTATTCCAATTGATAGGCTGAAGAAAGCTTCTCCACACCGAAGTTAGACGAAAATACTACATTTTTCCTTAAATAATCACTTTAAGAAGTGCCCTTGGAGGCACCCCCAAAAAAATCCATTTATTACTTAAGCTTTAATAGCTCATAAATAGTTAAAGACTCACTCGTACTTTTAGAACCTGATTAGTTTTGGATCTGGGAGCTTTCATGATTGAACTACACAACACATGGTTAACACAATTCTCCGGACATCCAAGCATTAATTTTTTTTGTGATCATTTATGATTTTTTTTTGGACAAGTGTGATCATTTATGATATACGCAGAGATTTACACGATATAACTACACATCATTTATGCTAAACATTGTAAAATTGATTATGCATCTGGACACTTCCGTCGATCCGTAGATTATTTCCCGTCTTCTTTTTTGGGGTTAAATAAAATACACGATTTCGCACGTTGTCGGATTTTCGAAGTCGCGATACGATAGTAATAAAGCTAATGTCACGTCAGTGCTCGAATTATGCTTTAACCGGAGGCGCGTGAGGGGCACGTCGGAGAGGGAGCGCGTGGAGGGGGGGAAGGGGGGAATGGTGGGGGCCAAGGAAGAGATGCTTCTGTCACGCACGCGCGAGGCACTTCACGTCTGTAGCCCTGGTGGGGCCCCCCCCGCCACAGGAAAATGCTTTTCCCGCACCCATCTTGCCTCCCGGAACATGTGAAAACGACGTCACTTCCTCGGCCGGGCCTGCAGTTAATTAATTAATTAACTCATTTAATTATTGCGACTATCGTTAATTTAATCGGCGGATGAGATGGAAAGAATGAGAAATATCCGACTGCAAAAAGCACGCCCGGCTCATTTCGAGGGATTTTTTTTAAAATAATTTTTTTAATCCTCCCATTTTTATTTTTATTTTTTTTTATTTTCGGGTGGGGGCCCGTTGAAAACGACGACTCCCCGTAACGAATGCCTGCTCCGAAGCACGGCAGGGCCCCACGCGGTCCAACGTTGGGGTACCGCCCCCTGCCCCTCTTCGAGTTATTTTAGAATCTGGGGGGAATTGACAGAACACTACCTTCGTATTTTATTTGATGATCAGGTGCCGTTTCACTGGAAAAAAAAAAAAAGCAAAAAATTATCATTCCCAAATAAACATTCATTAGATCGAACCCGTGGAAAGGTCCCCAGAGGATCTTTAGTTGATCTTGGACAGGAAAGTAAATGATAGGAAATTATCACGTGGAAAAGTTAAATTTATTGAAAATTAAAAAAATAAATTAAATTATGATCGGACGAACCAACATTGATAATATGATTATTCACTGTTGACTTCTAAGGTAAAAGTGATTATTGATTTTGAACTTGCCTATGACTTCCTAATCCTATACCTACAAGTACATTGAATTACGATAAATGAACACAATCTCTTATTTTTTAATAATAAATAGAGAGGTCTTCTTTCGGTTGGATATCTACCGGGGGTTTGAAAACTGTGTCCGGTTCGGTTTTTGAGGGTGTCTTTAGATAAAAGTAAAGAGGTTAGATTAAAGGGGTTTTCATAAATTGCGTATAATGTTTGGGTAAACTTCTGACCAAAAAAAAAAAAGGTTTGAATAAACACTATTTTCCCACAAACTTGTAAAGAACTTTCGCTTTTTATAAAGAAAAAAAAAGGAAAGTGGAAGCATAGATGGAAGAGAAGACATCAACTACAATGAAGCTCGGGCAAACTAGAAACTAGAAAGAGAGGTGTTAGCCCGTCAATGAGATCTTGTGACTCAAGGCAAGGATTGTTAGAGTCGTGTGACAATAAATGATGGACCGTTAAGATTGTGTAATCTCTGAGTGACCCAAATTTAGCTATCCGATAATCGACACAACCCAAGAGAGGGCTATCGAGGATGCACAACACCGAGGATATGTGATCTTGTCGATTGCCTTTGAAGGGTTAGATTTGGGTCTCTTGACCCTTGACCTTGACCCACAATAATCGTCGACTTTAGCCTGACCTTGCAATCCTCAACCTCAACCTTAGCCACGTCAACAACAAGCAAGCAGAAAGAGCATACACGAGGAGGGAGACAAACAGTGTTTTAGAGGACAAGAGTGAAATGCCTCGTTATCAAAGAGGGCGAGATTGAAAGAAAAAAAGTAATCAAATTATACAATAGCATTTCAAAATTGCTCTAAGCCTGAGACATATCCTCGTCCAATGTCGATTATTTTGTGGTAAGAAAAATTACCAAACACTCTAATTTTTTCTAAGGGACTATGGACCTCTAGAGTCTATCGGAAAAACTGACCTAAACACACATGTAAGAATATTAGGCTAACCAACCCACGATTATATGCTCATGTCAATCCACCATCGTTGATATGCGCTACTCATTAATTTCACTGTTCAACACTTAGCCAAAATTTAGGATAGGTTGCTGTCTATCAACTTCTCTTAAGTCCGACGACGAAGGCTTTGTCTGTAGCTCACATGGTGTAGTCAATTTTCTTTATTGTTGATAAGCTCATCTTGTTGACTGACGGCTTCCGTTCTCACCAAATTTCATTCCTGTCAATGGAGCTTTTAGCTCGTCCATTTTAAGTTGGTCAATTTTTTGTGTCAACACTAATATATTTTTATTTTTCAAAATATTTTGCCCTAATTTTGTCTTAGACATCACTTTGCAAATTCTCGTCAATTAACCTCGATGAGTTCTGCAGGAAACCTCGGTGGGCCTCAGGTAAATGCAAGTCCAGGTTGAAAGGGAGGGGGAGAAAAAGCCAAAAGTACTTCACAGAATTCAAAACCCAGAACAACAGGAATTGTTCTTGATCTTTCTTGACTGATGGAAATGACAAGCTCAGTAAGAATCACTAGATTTTGGGGATTTGCAATGTCCGCCCTGAATAATTTAGTACATGACATTGATCACATTAGCATTATCATCAGCCACACTTGGATGAAATCTTGTCTACTGAACTTTCTTTTTTCTGAATTTTGGGGGGTCCTCAACAAAGCTGTCATTGGATTATTATAAGGGAGGAAGGGACGGCCACCATGGGCTGTGGATCCATGTCTCGTCCTACCAGCCAGCTATAGGGAAAGAGCTGGGGCTAGAAGGAATAGTTTATGAAAAAAAAAAAATGATCAAATTTAAGGAAATGGAAAGTTGAGGAAAAAAATAAAAAGAAAAGAAAAGAAAAAGAGAGGGAGGAAGATGAGAGGAGGGACTTTTTATGATGAGGACTATGGCCCATGTGTTTAACTCTTTTTTGACTACTTGCATTACTTTTTTTCTCTGTTCATTCTTAACAAATTGCTCAGTGAAACCTTCACTTTTGGAGCAAATCTAAAGTAAAAGCGTCATTCAATCAAAGCGCCTGCCCAATTTTTCCACCATGATTTGGCAAAGTGATTGAACTTCCTTTAGGACTTGCTCTGCTGCAGCCTTTGTAGGCTATCAATAAGAGGGGAGAGCCTAAATTCCACTATAATACCAACTTTTCTTTCTTGATAAGTGAGAAGGGCGAGCGAGTGGCATCCACCAGTAATGACTTTTGCTGGGCATTATTCGAGACTTGCACCTATTACAAAATGTTCGGCTTGGACCATAATTGCTACCTTATGGTATTGATTAATAAAAGAAAAAAAAAAGGGCAAGGAAAAAAATGTTCTCAATGCTACATGCTCTATTTATATATGTTACTCAATTCAGCATATCGACTATTCAAAATGAGTAATTCACACGAATCAAGATAGTTGCGATACTTCAGACCGAACGTACTGATAGTTGAGATATATCGAGACATCAACAGGGAGACAGTACAGGAAACCTGCCGGCAATAGTTGCACTCTCCTCGAGCCTTCGTTATCCTATCGGTCTCGGCTTCTCTTTTACATGAGCCTATATGGGAAGAGCCTATCGTCATGGTCACCAGCAATCATTTGAAACACGACCGGTGTGAATGATCCAACCGGCAAAACTGACCAAACAGCGAAAGCGAATCAAAATGGCACAAGAGAGAGAGAATGGAAATAAAAGGGGGAGGGGGGAAAAAGGGACGGGGAACCAAAGGATCCGACAAGACAAGGACGCCTCTTAGGTGGGATGAAACTAAAGTAGAACAATCTCTCGTGCTTTTTCTCTCCTTAGCTTTTTCGCCTGTCCCTTCCCCCCACCAAAGCTAAACAGTCCCGCTTAATCAGCCAAACCTGGACTCCATTCGTAATCCCACCATGGCCAAATCTCTCACTTTAGTGGAGTGGCTCCATCACATCTCCCGTCAGTCAGTCGGTCGGTCAGGCAAAATCCTTCACCTTCCCGCCGCTTTAGTTACCATTATTAGATCGATTTTCGCGGGTCGGATTGAATCCAACATGGATGAATAAGTTGCACGTACGTTGACATCGAGGAGGATTTTCCGTCCGTGTCTCCTAGCATCTCCGGATGGCTTCCCGCCCGATTTTTGCTGCCGACAAATTCTTGGAGGGCCATATGCTCTCATGTCGAAGGTCTCAACAGAGAAATTCGACGGTTAAACTAGAATTCAAGATGAGTGAACTACCCAACTTCAGCACCAGTTGCAAACGTATACCTCATCCCTCTTTGACTAATCTACAATCTTGTTGGAGATTTTAGTACTGGTTAGTGGAGGCCAGCAATAGAAGTAGGCACAAAAATGTCACCAAGCTCTAAGTGTACAATTAATAAATTCGAGGATCCTTGAGAATCACATTCTCAACTCCTTGATGACCAGCTAGCCCAATAAGAATAAATACATCCGTCCATCCGATCGCAAAAATTGTAAACTTTTGGGCGTTATCACATTTTACATAAGAATTATAAAAATATAAATAAACAAAAAGTATTACGACTTATATTTAGGATACATCCCTCGAGCGATTATAAAACTGCTCCCGTACCAATATCCATATATCGTAATTTGCAAACCACACAAGGTATGTGATTCCCATTGCTCGGATTCGGTTTTTCACGACTTGGTTATCGGAATCCTTGACTATTCAAGATTTAAAGTGAAAAAGTGTGGGACAACGTTTGGAATGTTCGTCCAAGTGTCGACATGTGATACATCTTGCCTATTCGAGCTCAGATGCGCGGACTGAAGCAGTGGCCATGGTCGAAACCCTAAAATTTCTGGCCACACGAACCGAAGGAAGTCTTCTAGTGGAGTCGGATCATTTGATCTCGATAACGAAGGACACTTCCAGGAGCAGGTCACTTTACACGAAGCAAATGGCCTTATCATCGAGGGCCTTGAAACCCTCTGGGCCTTACTATGTTTCGAATCTTGTTTTGTGTTTTTCGGACTCTTTGAGATAACTGGGAAAGCATCGGCATAAACTTTACAACGATGGAGAATTCTTCAACTACTTGATAACGTACCGACCAAAAAAAAAAACTACTGGATAACGTCGGTGCTTCATTATCGAATTCTGCCGCCGTAGGGTGCTATTAAGATTCTGATAATGCTACAGATAGAGTGGACTATCGGGTCTAAAAAATATCGCATGCACATGAGTTCGAAGAGATTATGTCGGATTTATAAAGACGTGAGTACATATATGACTTAAATTTGATTGGAAGACTCGTCAAAAACAAATGACAAAGAGAAATATAAGTTGAAAATGTTAAAACTACTTCATCATCATTATTGTAATGCGATCTACATTTATATTAACTTGTTGATTTGATTGTAAAAAAAAAAAATGTTGAGTACTTTCCATCGATTGATGCATCTTAAGCTCCAAAGAAGGCGGCAGTGGCATTTTGGTGACCTAAAACAAAGAGATGGAGATCTGTTAAAGGATATTTCTCGGATTAGATCGAATATTTATCAATACACTTGTCATAGTTTTGGCGGGGGTCTTGGAAGCGCTTTTCCCAGAATGGACCCAACATTTCACGAAACACACGTGCCATAATCCAGCGACGGGGACATCGACGGAGCCGGCAGACCCTCATTTTTTCATGGAGACGATAAACACCACCTTTCATTATTTTGTTATCCTAATTCCGATCGGAACCCGGGTTCGTTCAGCCCGGCCCACGATGGCTATATATTTTTTTTTCAATGGCCCTTTTCATCACGCCCAGTTAAGCCCATTCCAAGGTTACTGGCCCATTAGGGCCTAGCTAATCCAGTGGTTTGGTATGATAACACGGGCCATATGTTGAAAGCACATGGGATGGTTTCAAATTTTTTTTTACTAGTGTCCCCAATCGAAACTTTCCCAAAAAGAAAATTGGGTTTCCAAATGCTATAACATATTTTGAAGCCACCTCCTTTATCTCAGGATCCATATCATTAAAAAGCCCAAATCGATACCCCAATGACACATAGACCTCAAATTAATTTTCATCTCGCAAAAAATACCCAATTGGTATGTTGCGATACATTTTTCCCAAGATTCCTGGTGTGGTCCAGTGGTTGCAGGACAAGAGGGAAAGATTGAAATAGGAGAGGAGGCGTGTGTGAGACATTTAACAATAAAAATAAATAAATAAAAAATAATTGATCCAGTGCAGTTCGGTCCCCCCTTGAAATTGAGAATCAAACCTTCCGAACACCAGTTCTACTTTTAGAAATTAGGAACCAGACCGAACCGGCTGGTAGGATAGATCCATCTTACTCACCCCTAGTAAGACAAATCTTACATGGAGAATACCAAGTCCAACATGGAAAGTCTATGAATGTCATAGGATAGATTTGAATCAGGGATACCGATTCGAGGTTTTTCATAAGACAAAGTTCAATTCGAGGTGAATATGTGGTGAGGATATTAACTTAAGGTTTTTTTGCGAGATGCAAATTAGTTCATAATAAATATATTGTGAATAAACCAATTCGATATTTTTAAAGGTAATAACCTTTTTGGTCCCCTTCATTTTGTTTATGTGGTTGTTGTGAAATTCGAAGTATGCGAAGCCACATGTTGCGCTGTGTCGCCATCGAGGGGCATGGCAGTAGGAAGAATCGGCGGGATGGGGCTCAGCATCAAAGCTGGGCATCCTACGGGGATATTCGCATTCGACCAGACTAGTGATTCCGTGAGAACACGGAAAAAATCTTTAAATGGGACAGAAGGAAGCAAATGGAAACGTTTCTATCTTTACACGGCTGCGAAGTCAATTGGATAAAGTTTGGATTAGCGTTTTGCTTGGTTAAGAACGGGTCACGTCGCTACTTAGTCCAAAAGGGGGAATAAAAAAAGTGAAATCAGGACTTCATTTTGTGTCACATTTTGAAAGGGAAAGCGGCAATAGATAAAAAAAAATGATTGTGGAAAATTTTGTATTTTCCATTTTCCCGACGTAGCTACTGCACAAAATGATGAGAAAATTAAGTAGCAGAATACCGAATTAGTTTTGGTATTTTTTTCACATCCACGATTTTGGTTTTATCAATCATCATTGCTATGGATTGACTAGTAAGAGTAAGCTGTTACAGCTTCCACTTCATTTTTTGGAACTTAGTACTACCTTACGTACTCTGAAACTTGGAACCTATTTTATCACAGATTTCATGTTTATTATTAATGTAATGATTATGGCGAATTATCGCATTAATGACTACCGTTTATTGTTATAATTCTCTGATCATGACTTATACTTAAACACATAAAAATTATGAAATATTAATAAAGTAAAAATCAAGATTATAAAATAAAAGCTCAAATTAGTGAATCTATATTATATACTCATTATTGAACACCATGGAATATCACAGGAACGCATGAAGACATGGATCAAGAAAAATACAAATACTCATATCAAGTTATAGGTTACAAGTTTCAGGTTCCACTAACCTAAAGTCACTTGAAACCTACCTAGCAAAATAGGTTCCCCAATTTTTAAAACCAAAACCTATCTTCCATAACTTGAAACATAGAATCAGACAGGTTGACATTAGCTCGGTTCTCGGGTTCTAAGTTCTACTCTAGAACCATATTCCTATTGAATAGGAGGAGTGGCTTCTACAGCATGTGATGATTACTTTTAGTATACGACATAAGATACTTTCGAATACAATGATGGGTACTTCTAGTATCTTTTGCCGTACCTATAACATTATCTTAGACATCATCATGCTTTGAGTGACCAACTACATACCCGCCCAATTTCAATCATAGAAAGATCACAGAGCATGATTCAGCACCCATGTTGTTGCCCTTAATGTTGCATTCTTCTTCTGGGTGTTGGGGGTTAGGTAATTGAGTTTGGCTTACCAAACATGTCCTCCTTCCTGATTTGGGCAAAGCATCCATGTTAGGTTTTGAGTTGATCGAAATTTCATCACAAAAGAGGGCGCCTTCGGATGTCAACTACGCGGCCTCACGTTTCTCCGAACATAAACTCAAGTCTCGTCGACACTGGAAGATGGCCGACTCCTGAAATCGACGAGTAGCGGACTTGGTTGATGAGAATGAAGTTTGGTGATTTAATAAGTCAGCAGCACGAGCTTGTCGACAGTGAAGAGAGTCGACGATGGTGCGAGTCTTCAAAAGGCGTTGTCGCTAGCACATGGGAGAAGTTGGTCTATGAAGTCATTAACATCGAGCTACCTTAAATCGTGACTCATTGTTGGAACGATGCAATTAATGAGCAACAGCCTGCCATTGCATCAGGGACAGTGGATTGATGCGAGGACATATCTACTGGTTTGTCATGCTAACATTTTTCGGCATTGATGACTTTTGTAAATAATCATAACTAAATAATAGAAGTTCGTGGCTATTGCTAATGATTTATTATAACCGTAGATATGATTAGGAAATTATTGGTGGATTTAAAATCAATGTATGTACGTAACTGTGGATAGTGGGCTACATTGCATTGTATTTCTTATAAAGATTTTTCCAATCAATTACGGAACTAAACGTACTTTGCAAATTTCTCTTTACCTTTAAATTCCAGTTAATTTGTCTTTTCAGCTATTCTAATTCTCTGTGCAAGATCGACAAAGGCTTTTCACATCGTTTGTCGATGCAATTTGATTTACATTTAAAAGATACTTTGATTTTCCGGCGAAACAAATCTACAAAAACTTTCTCGCTTAGCTTAAATGAGCTAGTAACTAAAGCAGTCCCTAGTTTATCCGCTGTCACTATTGCCTTGAGAGCGCTTCGACTTGACATGTACCTAACTTTAGATAACCCAAAATGCAAACAATTTACAAAAATTGAAGTCCAAAATCCATATCAACTACTTTTTCCGAAGTGAAATTCCACGGCCAAAAAAGAAGTGCAAGCGTAAATTTGACTTTAAGCCATCAATCCGTGTCACTTTTAATATACATGATCCTCTATCATTTTACAGTTCAATTAGTGAAAATGGTCAATTTCGGTAAACGGCGACGTGATAGAGAACCCCCTTCATGCTTCAGGCATGTCCACCTTCCTGATTTGGGCAAAGCATCCATGATAGGTAGAATTTCCCTGTTTTTTTCTTCTTCTTTTCTTCTGCTATGATCGATCGAGATTTCATCACAAGAGATGGGTGCCTGCAGATGCCAATCACTCAGCCTCATGTTCCTCCCAACATAAACTCAAGTCATGTCGACACCGAAAAATGAATGACGCGAAATCAACTAAGAGTGAATTTGGTCATTAGGAATAAAGTTTGGTAAATTCATAAGTCAACAACAAGAGCTTGTTGACAATGAAGAGAGTTGGCGATATGGTGCGAGTCATCCAAAGGCATCATTGCTAGCACCTGAGAATTGATGATTGATGAAGTCATTGACATCTACGTCAAATTGTGGCTAAGTGTTGGAACGGTGCAATTACTTAGCAGCAGCCTGCCAACATATCGAGGATAGTGGATTGATTTGAGGACATAACTGTTGATTAGTTTTTCTAATATTTTAGGAATTGACAACTCTTGTGGATAATCATAACTACATGATAGAAGTTCGTGGTTAGCGCTAATAATTTATTATCACTGTAAATAAGATTAGGAAGTTATTGGTGGATTTAAAATCAATATCTACTTCTTCATAACAATCTCGATAGTGGGTTATAAATACATCACATCTTATTCATTATAAAAATTTGTCCAATCAATCACCAAATTAAATATACTTTGCAAATTTATCTTTACCTTTAAATTTCAGTAGATTTATCTTTTCAGCATCCTACTTTATTCTTTCCATCCAAGATCAACAAAAGACTTTTTCACATCCTACGTCGATTGAATTTGACTAAACGAGTCTCTAGAAACTTTCTCGCTCAACTTAAACAACGGAGTTACGTTGCAAACAAAATACTAAAACTGAAGTCCAAAATCCATATCATCTACTTTTCTGAAGTGAAATTCCATGACCAAAAAAGAAGTACGGGCATAGATTTGACTTTCAGACCTCAATCCGTGTCATTTTCAATAAATGCGGTCCTCGACCATTTCACAATCCAACTTAGTGAAAATGGTCAATTTTGGTAACAACTACGCGGTAGATAGTCCCCTTTTTTCCCCAAATAAAGCTCGAATATTTGCTAATCTATATAAACGATAGACGAGCTCTCAAAATTATCAAAATGACCATGGAAGTGAAATTTTTGGAATAAGGTGCCTAAGACACCAATGGATCAGAACCAATTTTTTTCCCTGTACTTTGTGAAAAAATTAAGAGCAAATCGCCGTCTCTGTGGTCCCTAATACATAAGATTTACTCAAGCCAGATGTTCATAGAAAATAAAATATTCATTTTTTTGTTTGGCCAGATCGAAGAAAAGAGATTTGACTTACGTAACCTTGACAAGTGACATTGAAGTGCAGTGCACTCGATCGAAATCAACCCATTTCATTTTGGAATCAATTATTTCTTAATTACAATTTCTTTCCTTTTTTTTTTTATATATTTTTCCCGAGAAAGAGTTGATGAGAGTTAAATATACATAGGGCTATAAATAGAATCTTGTAGGGTGGCAAATGAATTTTAATGCAGGACCCGTCGGCCTATGATTACATCCACATGTTTCCTCTCTCCAATCATTCAATCTGCTCTTTGCTTTTTAAATTTTTTAATTCCTTTTTGGCCTATGGGGTAATTTCTTTTATAATTTATCATTGTTTAATTAGTAACATAATAATTCTCTCGCCTGACATAGCTCGATCCTTGTAGCCTGGACAAGTCCCCTATGTTTCCTAACGTACGTCAAGAGCTTCTGCTGTCATCTGTCATTGTCTCCCTAAAATATTAGTGCTGGGGAAAAAAAGAATTAGAAAAAAATCCTCTTGTGTAGATTTTATTAATTATATAAGAGATTCGAGTGTTCGAATTAGGTGCAAAACATGGCCAACTACCGAATTTCTCGACTCGGATCCATTTTCTTTTTTGTCAAATAATTCCATAAATTCCGTAATTTATCTTCACTTATTAGGTTTTCTCCTATTAAGAAAAATGAAAAAAATATAATCGCATAAAGATAATGTTTGTGCAATTTTTGTGGACATTAACGATCTAGGTGAATCCTTCTTACGTAGTTAAGTAAGTACCTGGTTCAATTTTAAGCGGAGGCTTTGAAAAATTACATGGTTGAGGGCCTTCAGGCATTAAGAATGAGTTTGCTACAATTTGAAAGAGCTTCATCTCCAAACCCTTAATGGTTTTCAACTGACTATTAAAGTTATGATATTTTTCTTTTTCGAGTTCGAATCTAGAACTTTGAATTCGAAGTGACTACCCCGTTGCATCCGATCCCGGGAGAACAACTTCAATGCATTCTATTCATGTGGATTTGGTACGCTTTAGGCATCATTGATCATTGTTTGTGATCTTCATCTTGTCGGTGAGAGGATAATGCGAATCAAGCTTGGCAAAATGCAAGACAAAACGAATCATGATCCAATCATGCCATCTGGAGAAGTCATATTTGGATAGCCAAGTGTCGTTCCAGCACACGGCCACCCCAAACACTAAATGCTTCCCTAATCTCCGTTTCAACGAGTACATTAAAGAAAAAAAAATGAGGGGTTTGCTTTTTGCTTTCGGCCTTTCTTTGGCATTATCCATAAAATGCCCCCTGTTTTTTCACTTGACTACTTCTCATTGTCATCTTCTTCTGATAACAAATTCCTCATGTTCTTATCATGTTATAGAGGATAATGTTTTCATTTGCTTTTAGATTTGAGTTATCGCATGTCGTGTGGACAGACGGTATGTCGGGACCAAGTTGTTGTGGGCACCGAACCACCTCTCTCGCTCTCATTCTTTTGGCGGATCTAAAATGAGATATTGTTCTTTTATGAGCTTTCAAGTATGGTTCTTGCACTTGTTAAGCAACTAGATCTCTTGCAGGATAATGCTCTGAAAGTTGGACAATCATAGCCACTAAGTGTTGAGGTCTCAAAATGCATTAGTTAACATCTATTGCAAAGATTGGCTAGCCTCTCTCTCCGAAGCTTCCTTGTTGCCAAACAAAAACATGGGAAGCATCAAACGCAATGATGAGGATGTGCTCTTATGGCATGTAGAAACATTTTTTTGGGCATGAAAATGGCCGGTGGTGAAATGACTAACTAGGAAATATTGAAGACCCACCATAATGCTTTATTCACACGCCAATCCCTTTTTCCAATTTCTTTGCATTGCAATTTACAATTGCACCCTTTGACAATCACTAGGACCTGAAAATTCTCCAGCTGTCTACTTCAATTCGATAGTTTCACGATCATGAAAACCGGCGGCATTAGCTCGAGTTAGGTCATAATTCTCTCCCTAATTCAATGCAAGCCTAA
This sequence comes from Eucalyptus melliodora, assembly GCA_004368105.4. Lineage (NCBI taxonomy): Eukaryota > Viridiplantae > Streptophyta > Magnoliopsida > Myrtales > Myrtaceae > Eucalyptus > Eucalyptus melliodora. The sequence goes on along the minus strand of SISH04000171.1, from coordinate 1,449 downwards.
AATGGTGTTTGGTCGATCGTTGGTGAAGTTTGGAGGTTGATCTTTCGTGTTGGTGTGGATTCTTAGGTGAACTCGTTTGACAATGTGTGACACTTGGATCGTTTTGGTTGTGAACGGGAATACGTTGGATGTCATTTAAACGATTGTGCCTTTTTTCCTTAAGGATATCTTGATAGCTAAAAAAAATCCAAAAGGTTTTCAGGTTTAGTTGCAGCTTGATCCACTCTGCTTTAGTTTCGAATTAGGTTCCAAGATCCAACAGCTATGCACAAGTTCAAAGCAGCTATTGATCGTGGTTCGATGATATTCTAAAATTGTGATATTGGTCAAATACTTGCAAGTTTTTCCTAATGTAGTAGTGCAATTAGATATGGCACGACTCGCAATTTCGAGAGTAATTTTCCTCGAATTTAAATCCATAAATCAATTGTAATTATCATATGAGATCTACACAATTAACGAATGTGATTAATTCAAAATTCATCATTCAGCCGAGTCTACTTGATTCACCGTGGGCCACAAATCCTAGCCATTAAATGGCGAGAATTCTATGGTTCGGGACTTCCGAAATCAACGATTGTGATTTACCCGACCTACGTGAAATCCCGCCACCGATACGGACACGTGGCGGATGGAGCGTCTCCGGAGACCGACCTACCCCTGGGGACCACGCGTCCCCCGAGAGCCCGTGGACTCGAGCGCACCGCATCATTGCCGCTCGCGTCGCCTCGTGCGCGTTCCGTCGCCGCGTGCGCGTACGCTCCCGCAAGCGACAAACAAGCATCGGCGAATCCCACCCGCTTTTTTTTTTTTTTTATCTTCCCTTTTCCTTCTCCGCCACAACATGCAAAAGACTCTCGGCGACCCGACCAACCGCACAGCTCCACGTAGCAGTACCAAACCTTTGACCCCTTTTGTTGTCTACAAAAAAGAAAAAAGACGAGAGAGAGAGAGAGAGTCCTCCTCTCGCGTAAAATCATTTTAATAAAGAGGCGATTTTCCGCAAACTCAAACACAAAATAAATCAAAAACGCAATTTCAATTAACCATTTTTCTTAAACGATTCAAAGGTCGAAAGACGAGAAAAATAATTTTCGGTGGTAAAGTGAATTTTCCGCGAGACACCTTTCGAATCGCATGTACTAATTATGGATAAATGTCGTGCAAAACCCTCTTTTATCTTTCTCGATTTTTGGTAATCTCAATCATTTTCAAAGAGGGTAATTTGGTAATCTCGACTCCAAACACCGCAAAAAAGGAAAAAAGAAAAAAGGGAAAGGAGATAATAACCCTTTATTAATTAACCGACTTGGCTTTAAGACATCGAGAGAGAGAGAGAGAGAGAGAGAGAGATTGAAGCTCGCTAATCATCGTACAACAACACTTCATGTCATAGAGAGGAGAGAGAGAGGGATTGCTCCCATTCGCTTCGCCACGCAATTCGACACC
>SISH04000170.1:0-26486 GCA_004368105.4 Eucalyptus melliodora | reverse complement strand
GTCCCGGAACTTAGACGGCGTGAAATCGACGTGGCACTTTTTCTTTTCGGTCAGATAAGTACTATACTCTATATAGTAAGTACCTCTTCTTGATTTGCTACATTAGAGGACACTTTGGGGGACGCCACACATGTGGAAATTTACATTTATGTTGAGTTGAATATGGAATTTCTAAGATACAAATATGGTGCATGTTACTTGAGTTCCATCTTAATTTATATCAATCGTAATCACGTGATTGTTATTGCGTCATCTTGAAAAGTTAGTACTTTCAAAAGGTTAGCGTCCCTATTACGAAAGTGACACTCGCATTGAAATTATTTAGGATAATTATACCGCAATTTCTAAGACATGCCACATTATATGTTTTGGAATTCTCATTTCAGGCATTAATTTATTAACGCTTGTCATTGTCCTTCACTTTGGTCTTTCCATAACTCCGCGAGCTTTTCTGGGACAGAAAATGCTTCATGCCATCTTCTTTTTATTATTATTATTAATTTTTGCCCGCATCGTCCCCACTATAGCGTTGTCGTGGTTTCAAATTGGCGCCGCGTCAAAAAGACTAAGAGCTAAAAAGAAAACGTACTAATTAGAGTAAAGATTAAAAAAGACAAACTGATTTTAGAAAGGTCAAAAAGGTTAGGGGCGATAAGGTGCGATATGTTGTAGAGACCCCGCCGAGGCCGGATGGTGGTGATGGTTGCTGCAACTATTACCACGTGACGGGCCCGCTGCCCTCGCTAAGGATCTCGACGAGGATCGTCAGCCTCTACCGGCGACGAAGGGGGCGGTGGCGTCCCTTGTTATACACCCCCAACCGCCGGCATTCCTCCATCCCCGATCTTTAGTATCTTTCTTGTCTTCATCTTTTCTTTTCTTTTTCGTTTTTTCCCTTCAAATTTGATGTTTATTTTTCAATTTTTTGATTTTTACTTATCTACAGTTTTCTTCAATTTTGTGATGTGACACTACCGAACAATTTCGCATTGTATCAAAAGATTGAAATCATAATTAAAGGAGGTCATAAGATATTGGAAAAATGGTAAGGAAAATTAAGGCGGAATCTTGGATCAACTTAAAATAGACAAAATTAATGGAAGTACTCAAAAACGTCGAAGTTGCAAATAATTAATAATCATGCAGAAAATGAATTTGAAATATATTTTCGATATATATGTTATATGTTAATGAATAACACATCAACTTATTTGTAGGCGCTGTCAGAAAACTATTTCAAGATGATATCTTAATCAAGATATACATGATGAAAGGGAGACATACATGCAATCTTAATAAACTAAAATATTATAATCATCTCTAACATAGAGAATTTTCATAGAGAAATTCCTAATTATTTCTAACATAAATTTATAAATTAAATGAACGATGAAAATGTTAGTGCTCCAGTATATCCATGCCAGAAATTCTAGAACTTCTACCATGATTGTCGAAGACACTTTATTGAATTAGATACCATCCCTTAGTTTTTAGCGTAGGATTGCATATGGATGAAGCGTTTACAGAAGTAACATACCCAGATTATAACAACGTAATAATAACCCTTACGAACCTACGAGCATTAGTTCGAGTGCGTGATTACACTTCCGATCGGTGTGGACGCAAAAACATTACGTGGACCAACCTCGGCTGTGGGGGCTTGAGGAATGATTCCACCATTGCCTTCACTGGAATTTTCAGTCCAACGTCTTCCATTTCCTTCTACGATTGCAACGGGAGGATCATAATTGTGCAGTGGGCCTAGTCAAACAAGAAGCGAGGTTCGAGAAGACAGTGCCCGGACTGGACGGCGAGTAAAAGTTCATGGACCGCCGGTGTCGCCGTCTTTTAGAATTAAAGCAAGTGAAAACCGCTGAGATATCTAAGTATCGTGTACGTCATGTGACCAAGCGGAAAAGGGCTCGATCAAGCTTGCAAGCACGATGAGATTTCTGGGGCGGATCGATCCAGTGTTCATTGCATCACGATCACTTGGTGCAGGCTTTGAGGCCACAGAGCCCATTGGAGCTTGCAGGGGAAAAGGTTGAAGAAAGGGAAATGAGTTGAATGGTAGGCCCAATACGAAAATAAAAGAAACCCAACAACAACAAAAAAAACGTACTCTTTCTCGAGGGGCAAAAACAACGACCATTAGCTTCTCCGTCCAAAAAGCCCGCAATGCCAAGTTGTCGATTACCTCGGCAAACGTTTGGGGTTAAGGGCGCCAGATGGAATTAGGGTGATCAATTTTAGGGTGGACAATTCCCACCTTGAAATCGGAAACCGTCTACTTATAAAGTTTAAGAGAATCGAGAAAATTATGAAGAAAAAGATTTTCTGCAACCGATCCATTATTCATGAGCTGAGTATGTATTTATACAATAGATTACAGGCCATTAGAATCAATCAAATTAAATTTACAATCTCTTGATCTTAGCACTTGCCTTTTATGTGAGATTCTTCCTTGACTTTTTAGCACTTATGTGATTTGATTTGATCTTGATTCCTTGATTTGTGCCATTATCCTTAACACACCCCCCACAAAATGGCGCTTCCATCGAAGATGCCAATCCTGGGTCATAAACAACTTCACTGAGGTTTGGATAATGGTTTTGTGAGGGCATTTGTGAGTTGATCCGTGGTTGAGATGTGGGAGATGCGGAAAAATTCCGTTTGCAACTAGATCACAAACAAAATGGTAATCTTTGGCGATGTGTCTCATTCAAGAGTGAAATACTGGATTTGTACATACATATGTTGTGCCAATGTTGTTACGATAGAGTTGGAGTGGTGATCGATTCGATGCTATATTCAAATAGCGTTTTCAGATCCATTGTAATTCGTTGTAGCTATGGCAACAGTGCGATACTCAACTTTGGTCGAAGATCAAGCAATTATGCGTTGTTTCCACACCATGCACTCCAATACATTGGATTTGGTCCATGATAGATGACAAATGCAAAGGTAAATGATCGGTCATTTGAATTGCTTGCCAATCAGCATTGGAGAACCCATGAATAATATATGTCATGGAGCGTGTTAAATGTAACTCATGAAATATGCTTCATTTTAAATACTAGAGAAGTCGCTTAGCAGCAACCCAATGTGTATTAGTGGGATGTTGCATGAATTGGAATAATTTATTGGCTAAGAATGCAATGTCGGATCTTATGATAGTGAGATATTGAAATGCCTCAATAAAAATTACTTACTTGCATTGGTTGTCTCGACTGGATAATTTGCAGATAAGTTGATTCTCATGGCTAATGGAGTGCCTATCTCCTTGACTTATTTCATTTTGTGTTTTTGAAAAAAGTTAATGAATAACTTTTCTCAATTTACACACATGGTTCGGTCGAGTTGGATAAATAAATCTTGGAGGTTGAGTCATGTTTATTTCATCCATGAGATCCCCTTGTAGGAACGTATTGTTGACGCCAGGTTGCCGAAGTGGCCATCCTCGGTTCAATGCAATGAAATCTCAACACGAATGGTGGTCGATTTGACTAAGGGTGAGTGGTCCCCGGTTCCAATTTGGTTCCGTTTGGAACCTGGAACCTGGAACCTACCCACGAGTACAGATTTCTTATTTTTTTTTTTTTAACCCGGAACCTACATTTGAAATCAAGAACCTAAAACCTACCCCGTCACAAGTTCTAGGGTCGGTTCCAGATTCCAACAGGTCCTTGTTTTCTTTTTCTTTTTTCATTTTCAGATTTGAAAAACTCTTTTCAAACAATTGACAGTTCCAACTCCAATCTCCTATCTGGTCATAAGTAAAAGCAAGCAAAAGCTTTATCAGTTGATTCTTATTCTACCCACTCTACCCACTCTATACACAAAAGGCCGAGCTAGATTTGAGCATTAATTTTGACTATGAATTTCGGAGGAACAAACTCTTTGAGAAAACTACCTAAATAGGCATGAAGCCTCCTTAGACTTAGTCCAGTCTCTTCACAATACTTATAGTACATTATACTTTCTTATTGCTACAACCAAGGAATCCCCATGCTTTAATAAACATTATGGGTGATGGTGGAGAAACAATTTATCCATAATGAACTATTATTGGACACAAGGATGCTTAGAAAACTAACCTGGTTTATATACATGACATATCCCAAGCAAAAGTAGCAAATGAGAAATGGCAGTAACAATGCTGCAACTAGTGCATACACCATTCCAATTAACATCGCCAATGAAACCATAGGGATAACTCTAAAATAAGGTAGAGAATAAAGATATGGTTCTTTCTCCTTCTTGCGCCTATAGGTGAGTGACTTAATTAAATCCCACAGAAGTAATCCAGGCTGACGAATCTCCAATGAAAAACCCAACAGCCCATATGTCAATATGTATGTAATGAAATAATCTCCCTGAAATAGAAGGATAGGATTTCGCTATGCGCATCATCCATAGAATATATGCCAGGAAACAAAAGAAAATACCTACAACCATGCATATTTGGCAAATCAACTAGTAAATCAGAGAAAGATGCAATGTAACTCTAATCCTAGATATATTTCGCAAAGTAATGTTACTTCCAAGTAGGTTCCTTTGGCCATTTTGACTTCTACGATTTTTTTTAATACTCATTCATATTAAAATTTCAAAACGTTGTGCAATGTTTCAAACCGTACATGATGACAGAGTGGATGTCCATATGCACACGGGAAATAGTGTAGCTTGCTTTATAGTATTTTCAGTTTTTCCCTCATTCTTTATATGGTATTAACCAGTGAAAAGAAATCTAACTTCAGGGAAACATAAAGAAGAGGCATGAGTCAGTTGAGCTATCCTTACTTGAGCAAAAACAGCCCTAGCAAGATGACTGGTGATGTTCTTTAGATGGGTAATCGATTCTCCTATTTCATCAAGTAAAGATCCAGACAACAAGCTCAAAAAGAAAACATTTCCCACTAGAAAGTAGAAAATTATGTCACAAGCTTTCAACTCTTCCTTGTTCCTTGATACATAACCTGCTAGTTTAGCCATTCCAAGCATTGCAAAGGGGATGACGTATATAAATCCATTAAGGATGACACTTGCGATATCCAAATACGATGGAACTCAAGTTCTACAAACCAATTCAGTTCATTAGAAGGACGACCAAGTATGTATCACAGGAAAAGCTGTACATTTGACAAAGCAAATCACAATAATGATGTCAAGCAACTCCATGTACTGGGTCTTAGGAATATTGCAAAAGACCATGCCTAATATGTACATTCACAAGAATTAACAGTCATATACTTCATTAATATGGCAATTTGAACTTAATTAATATCTTGAGTTTAGAATAGCATGGTCTTTAGATCTTGTCTAGCATGCGACAGAGAGCTTGGAGACCTGGAAGTAGCATGCTTATCAACCAAGTAGATGGTGCATTACGTAACTTCCTGCAAGTTGGTAGGCCAGGTGCAGTCCCTCATCTGGGCTAACATATCGCAGTACTATACTAACCCTCACAATCTAATCAAAAAATTACAAAGGAATGGGAATAGGAACAGAAAACTGGGGAAATCATCAATTGGGAATGAAAGACAGTTGTCTTTATGAGATCAAAAATCGAAAAGAGTTCATGCTTTAGTTTATACATGAGTTGCTGTTACGATATAATGGCAATATCCATAGTCCACAACCATGTTTGTTGCAATTTCGGCTTGCACATATGGAAATATTCAATAAGAAGTAAATTTGCCGAATCATGATGGTTAAAGATTTAGCAAACCACAATGCCATCCCCTCAACCAGTAACTAGAAAGCATACCCTACTCTCTTTCAGATTTTCTTGCACAATAATCACTAATGAAACTATTCAAGTGCGTGACGAACTCAAATATTGTAAGAGTTTGATAAAGATAAGAACCTTACATCAATCGCACGGCCATGGCTATAGGAAACCACTTCTTAAGCTTCTCAAATCAAAGCTATTCCTTGAATGGCAAATCCGAACAAAGAAAGAAAAAAGTAATAAGTGTTGCTGCAAGAATAACTCCAATTTTGTAAAGTGGCAAAACTCCATTTGAAATTGCCAGATTCTTCCATGATACATCTCTTGGTTTTGGAGCCACTTCGGTGGTCCATAAGAGCGGATGTGAATGTTGCTGAGATTGTGCAAAGCAAGGGCAAAGCACCCCATCTGGTTTTGAATATAACAAAAGCTACGGACAACTCTTGCAAGATTGGAAAACTCATAAATTCTATTTTACATGAAGAAAAAGGCAAGCTAACTACTATGATATTGAATACCATTTAATTTTCCTTCTCTCCCATCTCATGGCCAAGAGATGGAATTGGGAAACAAACTTTTTAAAACAGAGAAGAATGTCCATTTTCTTCTATTCTGGCATATTATAGTCAATCCCTTAATTATCTAGGATTACAAAATCATAATTTTGATGCATTATGCAAAACTTTTCTTCATTCAACACCACAAAAAACTGCAGCACCGAAATTCAACATGTGGACAATGCTTGAACTGTTGTCGAATTCTAGTCATTTATGGAAATCCAAGGACAATAATGCAGTGACAGAGCAAGTACATTTTGCAGAAAGAAGAGAGATAATTAAGGATACAAATCCATCCACAACATTAACTAGCATTCGAAGTCAGAAATATGTACGATTCCCCTAGTTATCAATATATTACAAAAAAGTTCCTTCTTCTCTTCAAGTTTGTTGTGGCCAAACAGCTCAGCCCCACTCAAGCCGCCGAGGTGAGGTCTCCTCTTGTACATAACGGGATTGAAACACCAACTCTATGTATCGACACTAATCTTCGCATTAAGACCATCCATTTTTATAAAAGAAGAAAAATATGATGAGATTAAATAAAATATCCACTTATTAAATATGCAAAAAAAATATTATATATAAAAATATAAACATTACTTACCCAACTCGAATTTTTATGCGTTCTCAATGCACTCTTCAACATCAATCGATACATGAACGGCTCTCAACCAATCTTGAACACAAATAAAAGTTTCCACTACTTTGAAAGTTTAAGAACTTTGAAAGCCATCAAACACATGGCCCAATGTACTAAAAATTGACTTTGAAGCAATGGTAGTTACAGGAATTGACAAAATATCTCGAGCTATCAAAGAAATGATTTTATATTTTGAGCCAGTAGTTTTCCACAAAATCAAAAGGTCAAGATCAAGAACCTTTTCATTTTTTCTTGAAGATACTCATCATGCTCGAACTTGTTGTCATCGCACCCTTGTTCATTCGAATATAAATATATTTTCTTCTAAGCTTTGGTGTCATACTTATTCATTCCTTCATTACCATCTATATCAGCATTAGAACCACTACTACTTGCACCCAAACTATGGTCACCAAAATTTCGATCATTTGAAATAAGAGAATATTGCTCATAAAATTCATAAAAACGCTCCAATGTATCTTTCACTTTGTAATGCGTCTCTTTAATTTTCGATTCATCATCATAAATTTGTCCATACAAAAAACTCACATAATTCAACTTAGCTCTAGGATCTAACACAACCACAATCAACACCATTATATTCACTTTATCCAAGCTTTCATAATATTTGTTAAATTCTTTTTTTCATTTTCACACGTATAGCTTGAAGTTTAGGATCCGAAGCATCGACCGTATCTTTTAAATATTTATACAAAAGAGTTATCTTTTCAAAATAATCATTTGAAGTAACATATGAACTCCCCGACATCCGATTAGTGGTATCATAGAATGCTTTTAGAAATTCCGAAAGAATAATAGCATTTTCTCAATCATCACTAGGAGTTTCATGATCAAGTTTACTTGCAAAAGATATATTGTCTTCTTCCATCTTTTCGAAAGCTTTTCTGAACTTTATGGCGGTGTCTAACATGAGGTAAATGATCTATCTAGTGGCCATGTCAAGAACTCGCCGAACCCTTATAAGTGATTCGTTCTCTCTCAATGCAAGATTGAAATGTTTTAACTTTCGTGGGAGAACTTCTTACATATCTAACCACATTTCGGATATGTGCAATGGAGTTACATACCGTAGTCAAATCATCTCTCACAATAAAATTTAATATGTAAGCTGCATACCTCATGTACAAAACATTAGCATATAATATCAACAACTTTTACAAAAAAAGTTTTTCTCTTAAATAACCAATTGCAACATCATTCGAGCTAGTATTATCTATGGTAATTGTGCACACATCTTTTTTCTATTCCCCACTTCGAATGCATTTTTCCACCATTTTCCCAATTTCCCTACCCTTGTGACTATGCATCACCATAAAATTAATGATTCTTGTATGCAGCTTCTAATTTTCAACAATAAAATGTGCAGTGAGACACAAATAATTCAAATTTTGATTGGAACTCCATGTATCAATCGTGAGTGCGATCATAAAATAAATCTTTCCAAAATAATTTTTCAAATAAATTCTTTCACATAAATATAATTTCATGTAATCTTTTGCCACCGTGAAACATGATAAATATTTGAAAAGATGTTGTAACTCAGTAACAAATTCACGAAATCCAACACGCTCAACCAAGGAAAAAATGTTGCTCATCAAGGATGATGTACCAAGCAAGCATTTGCCTATAACGTTCTTGATTAAACGACATGTCGATAAGATGCTACCAATACTAGATACTCCTACTTTGTCAGCCATGTTGACATTACGTGGTATAAATAATTTTTACCTCTTATCTACAATACGGGGAAACATCTTGTATGTGGTTAAGCGCTTCCTCATTGCAAAAGTAATGTTAATAACACAATAATTAAGCATGGACCCACAATGAATGCACTTCACTTGATATGTTTTTTCATCATTATCATTGATTCTCGAATAATGATTCCAGCATTTGGATGGATATTTTTTATAATGAGGAAGATGAGAATCGTATACCTTATTTGTGGAACTCATGGTAGGGGGTGCCTCTTATTTAATTTCATAGCTAAAAAACTCTAATTCAGTGATCGGAGTCATCTCCTCACGTTCCTCCACCTCCATTGATGTGTTGATATATTAACTTCGCATTATACAATAATAATATAATATAATTAGAAATTTCAAAATAAATAGCAAACTAAAAATGAAACATCACTAGAACAAGAAAATATATGCTTTTCCTACCAACATAACCTCCCACGTACCATTTCCATACAACAAAAGTAAAAACAGAAAAAAAAAATAAAAAATTGCACATCTACAACATTGCAAGATGAAAGAATTAAACTTCACCGAGCAAGAGTGACATGAATATAGCGAATTGGAGTGAGGATAATCTCATCAACGTGAAAAACCTTCTAAAGAACATCATATAATAGAAATTTCGGCAAAAGTGAGATGACAACGGAATAATTTTCTTCAACAATTAAAAACATATGTAGCTACAAAACATATGCAGCTCATATGGTCCGAGATGACAACGGAATAGTTTTCTCCAGCAATTAATCATAAACTCCATTCTAAGAAACTCAACAGCTTCAACATGCCATCAATGATCCACATAAACAAATTATGCAATCTAAGATGATTTTTATTTTTTGTACGAATATGTTGAAACCATTGTCACAAATCGACCGGAAAAGAGAAAGAACAAAAGATGTATATGCAGCTTGATGATTCAAAACAGCAATAAGCTCTTCCACAAGAAACCTATGCATATCAAATCAAAGAGACCTACTTCTCATCGAACCAACACAAATAAATCCTTCACGAACACTAGAAGTTGCTGACAGTCCAATGGTAAGAATTTGAAACCCTTTGAAATCCATTAGAATTGTCATATGATGATGTATAATTTACTCGCAAAATTCCATTTTTGAGCGTCTCTATCTTCTCTCCATTACTGATGAGTAAACTGGGGTCAATATAGATGGCTAATACCAAGTGGCCAACAATCAGAATAATTAGATCGTAGTGAACGAACTAACAAACGAAGCGACGCATCATCAATCTCACCAAAAAATTACCAGATTAAAAGCAAGAATCGAAAGCCTAACCTCAAGAAGAACCTCGCCTCCTCCTTCGTAGGTTGGGGCCTCGTCGAAGTTTTTTGTCACAACCCGACCCTTGAGCGCATGCACATCCCGCAATGGTTAATAAAAATTTGCAACCTTTTAAGAATTATTGCCAACCCATTGATTTTATTGCACAAGCGAAAATGTAATAATAACCTCCAGACAACATAGATATGTGATAGTAAACATATGATTATATTTACATTAAACACCAATATTTTTACAAGAGTATTTACATACATAAAAGTCTAACATGACATGGATCTGTTTAAAAAAAAGAGCTTTTAGGCTATCTACACTCCGAGCTCATTGTTTATGGGAACAGGGTCTCTAGCAATCCCGTCGACTTCCCGATAACAAAAGGGTGAACTCGTCACCCCGTGTCCAAACTAAATGGAAGACCCATTGACTTCTAACAAAGACTAAACAAAGACTTAGCTTTCACTTCTTGCGAATCCTTGCACTTCTTTGGAAAATCCTCCATTTGGGGACTTAAAAAATTTAGCCCACAACGGGGTGAGACAACGTCTTAATGAATCCATCCCCTAAATCTCATGTGACATCCTGATTTTCTAATTCTATTTTCAATAAATTGAGATAGGCATTTCGTTGGCACACATATAGTTCATTTCTTTGAGTCGGCCACTCATGTGAAAACTAGTCTATCGGTGAAGCCGTTAAAAGATTTTAATGCATCAAACTTGAAAATTTGATCGGAAGCGACTTTTCAACCGAGCTAATTTGCAAGGGTCATTACAGCACAATTAAAAATTGATTAGAGACCGGAGATAGATCAACTCGACGGAGGCATGTGATCGTGTGGGTGATTCCACCGTATCGCACAATTCTTGTTGATCAACACTAGACTGACTTTTTTGTCGATTAGGTACCCTGTGTTTATATTTGAAACCTTGAAATTATCCCAACAACCGAAAGTCGTCAATGTGTCAAAGATGTACATTGTGGATTGAATTGATCAATCATAGGTCAAATGCATGAAAATTTCTAAAAAGCATCTCGGTAGATTAAATTGCACTAGTATCATGTCAGAGTGAAATTAACCGTAAAATTGAGATTGAATTTAGAAATTGGAAGTCATGGTGTATTACAAATCATTTTAGGAACATTAACTCATCTTCGGAAGATTTTTCATGTAATTAGAATTTTTCAGCAAATAAATCAAAGAATAGCTAATTTGGCTCGGGAAATTAGTAAGCCCACCCTTGGTTGTGTTTTTGGGACTTAAGTTGGTCCTATGGACAAGTAAAGATGTGAATTGAAGTGTGGTAACATTGGATTAATTTTATGGACTTCAATTTGATTTAATTGGAAAAGAATCGAGTGGAATTGAAGAAGTTGTTGTACAAGATTTTATACCCCGTGGAAAATGAAATTGAACCTATTGGAATAAGGTTGTGGGAGGTTGGAGTTAGTGGATTGTGACATCACAAGTGATATCATGGGGTGGGGGCAAGAGTGGCTAGGACGGTGACAAATGAAGGGTGGAGATTTAATCCCAAAAAGGTGGGATGTCACTTCTTCCCATCGCCATCATCTTCAACCTTGAGACTTGGCTTTTGAAAGAGGAGAAGGATGGAGGATCCGACCGGACCAGCCAACCTCAACGCCGCCCCTTCGCCCGCCCGCCGTTCTCGCTTGCCACCGCATGTCGTTGCCGCACCGCTCGTTCGCACACGCCCGAGTGCACGCTCGCTTAACCTTGCTTGTGCGGCCCCAAGCTTCCAGCACCTTTGGCCAATTGTTGTTGCCATCGCCAAGGTAGCCGGAAGTCTCGCCCAAGCTCGCCGCCTCACCCACACGAGCCGCCGCCGTTCGTTCCCACCGGTCCCGCACCCATCCGATCGCCGAACCGCCTCCGTCCGACCCCAAGCAGCGTGCTAAGTTCCGGCTCAAGTCCAAATCTTGGAGGACCGTTTTGGGTGCCTTCTAGTCCTCCTTTGGTGTCGCCCCGTGGAGATTTGTTGACGGTCTCGTTGTCTTCTTCGCCGTAGACTCGTCGGAAAGCGATTCTTGTGAGTTTAGCTCACTAAATCTCGATTAAAGGGTTAATTATGCCTTAAGTGTGTTTAGCTTATGTTGATTGAGATTAGATGGTTAGATTAGTTTATTTAATTGTGGATTAGATTAAAGTGTTTAATTAAGTTAAAGTGTGTTTAATTTAAAGCTCAGAAGGTTTATTTTAATATAAGCCTTGATATTACTTAAAGGAATTTATTTCTAATTTAAATAAATGTTTCGAGATTATTGGATTATTTAATATTATATTATATTCTGAAAATTATTAAAATATTATTTTAAAAAAATTCGAAAAATTATTTTTGATCTCAATTGCTCAGAATTTCGTGCTGATCACTGTTGTGTATTTAGAATTTAAATTTGATGAGTGAATAATGCAAATTGATTGATTGCGAAAAATATTGATTTTATTTAGAATATCCCAAGTGTAGGGTTTGGCATCGAAATTGGATTTTTAAGGATTAATTTTGTAGTTGGAGTATTTGAGTGATATGCAAAGTATCTAGGGCCGCATTGAATATCGTGTATTGGTTAAAAGACTCGGTCTCTATAGTGGCTAGGCCAACTTGACCTTTATTCCTTTAGAAACGCAGTCAACATAGTGACGAGGCTCGGGTCGCAAGAGAGGCTAGGTTAACTGGATCCATGCTTCCTTGGAAATGCCATCGACGTGATGACGAAGCCGCGCTCCAAGGGGGAGGCGATGCCTGGCATTAATATAAGTATATAGCCGAACTGTGAGTTGACTATGCTCTTGTGTGGAAGGGAATAATGATTGGAACGCTGGCTGTGATTGTGAATTATATGAAATTGATTGTATTCCAATGGTTTAAGTTCTTATTACTACCTGTAATTGAGTGATATGAACTATACTAACCCGCAGACGGAAATAAAATGAGGTAAGCCTTATGTGCTGTGTGGCTAGACCACTCTTGGGCGTATTTTCTTTCTAATATGGATTCAGGAGGGGTGAATTTACTGAGACAATGTCTCACATCGTTATTGGAAAATATTACAGGGCCGTAGATGGTAGGACCTCCAGAGAAAAATGGCATCCCGAAAGGTGTACATTATCGAGCAAGTGTACGCTTTTCTTGACCTTGGAAGTTATTGGGTCTACGGGCTAATCGATCCACCGTTTGGATTCGGGAGACCGTGGATGTCAAGGTACCACATAAGTTTAAGGCATGGTTCTGTTTTGGGGCTAATGGCTTTAGGATTGGTCCACTCGATAGTTTTGATATTATACTTGATGTGGTGAATGCCATTTTGAATGAAGTTGTAGCTGACCTTTCTAATGGTGGAGTGGACAACCCATCATCTCCGGACCAGTGCGGGTCAAATGTGGAATATATGGGATCAACGAACGAGTCCGACTAGTAGTCATAGGGCTTGTTCCTCTTTTGGTGGATCGATCATTGTTGTGTAGATTGACCATTGTTGATGCACATAGTCTTTGACCCATTTTTAGATGTACGTAAATTCTAGAATAATTATATATGAAAGTATGTTGGTTTATTTTTGAATTGATTTTTTCCTGTTGTCCTATCCTGTAAGTTTTGACAAAAGTTTCTTAGTACGTTTCGCATACACCTAATAAATGAATGGAGTTGGCGACACTACCTAAGAATGTCACATTTACATGACCATGGTGAGTTGTTCATGTGTCTCAAGGTTCGGGGAGTGACATCTCGATTAGGAGAAAAGTACACCCACATGCATCATAACCCTATTTCCCATAATTCTTTGAATATCGCATTTCCCTATATGTTAGTGTCAATCAATTTGTATATACTATATTGAGATTACATATCATTGGGACATTTCAACAAGTGTATATGCATGATGTACATCACATCACGATCACAAGGCTCCCAAATTATCAAACTAAATTATTATGATACGTCTCATACCGCATTATAAAATTATGTCTCATAATTAGGTCCCTCACTTTCGCCGTTCATGCGTCTAAACTGATTTCAATTTATTGGCCCTAACCAACGCAACAAATATCGGTCTTCTAGTGTAATCAGGCGTCATCTTACACCATCGAGCATGGCAACATCTATATCTAGACGGCATTCTGATTAGGAGCATCGGTCAAGTCTCTACTGCGACTAGCATCCGTTGACTTAGGGTATTCCCGAAGAAGCATCATCCAACCTTAGAGGTTTGTAACAGATATTTATATCATTTATGCATTTATCAAACTTCATAATTCATAATCAGTTGTATAATTCAATCATGTTACCACACATAAAAATTTATGCAAACAAAGTATTATAATTAATTACAAACTCTCTCGCCCCAACCGACAGACACAATATATTTGCACGTCTTTAGTTTTTACTTCAGAAATCTAATCAATTGACTTTAGAAAATTCCAAAATTTGAACATGTTAAAGAGAACATGTAAACAAACATTTTTCATGAAGATATCTAAATCCAAATCCTTCTAGATTCGGTCCAGTAAATCGCTCAATCAAGTGCCAAAACTGAGTCTATTTTCAGAAAGTCAGTTTTCCGAAATCAGTTTGGTTCAAGACCCAAAACATGTCCGTTTAATCTGAAATTTGAGTATGTTAAACTAGAGGATGTGATAAACAACTTTTGTGAAGAAAATATTTTAAAATGCGAACTCCAAGAGTTGATAAAAATCCTTAGAATCCTAAAAGGTCACTAGTTCCAGCGCAAATTGAATTTCTTTTTGAAAATAGCGGAGTGGATATCTCCCACTTCTAAGCCCCTAAAAATCTTGATAAAAATATATGCAGTAGCTTAAGATGTCTAAAAAATTATTCTAGAATACGTCTATTTCCAATTCACAATCAATCTCGACCTAAAAAATTTACAAATAGCAAGCGTCCAGGAACCAATTCTAAAGAACCGCCACTATTTTAAACCAAATTATCCTCAACGGTGCAAACCTCCTTACTTTGACTAATATTAACCCATTCTAATACTAATCTAACTACTATATATTATCAATAATTCCTATTTAAGCTAACCTAGACCATCCTTAAGTTTAACTAATTCGTTAAGCAAGAGTAATCAATCCCTAATCAAGAGTTAAGAATTTAACTTACCTAATTAGAAATCCAAGGCCATTAGTGTTGGCTTAGCAATATCAACCAAGTTATGATCTCTGAGGATGTTGGAGTGGCTCCAGTCAACTTGAAACAGGGTTGAGAAGCCCTCGACTCATGACTAAGAGGGCTTGCCTTTTGCCGATGAAAGTCGAGCAGTGAAGGAGTTGCAACCACAAGGGCGCGGTTGTGACATGACGGCGTTGGCTCGGTTGTTGGCGGGTTGCTTCGAATCTGCTTGTGTTTCGGTAGCTAAATAGCAACACAGGTGGAGGTTTTAGGCTCTTCGATGATAAGGATGAGCTGAAATGGAGGAAGGGTGAGCTGATGTGTTGTGACAAGACTAGTGGATAGAGCCGTAGAGTTTCGACACAAGGAAGCTAGAGTGACACCGGTCTTGGTGAGTCATAGGCTTGCTGGTGGGGTGGTGATCAGCAAACAAGGGCTAAAGTAGTGAAAAGCGAAACATAAATGGCAGTTCGGGTCATGGATGGTTGCTACTCCGGCTTTGGCGACACCAAAACAGAGGCTTCCTTTATTTTTTAGTTGTTTTGTCACTTAAGGTGAAGCCAAAACAAGGGATCGAAGTAGGGGACCTAAGCGTGCGAAGAAGAAGAAGATAAGGCTTTTACGGTTGGAAAAGAAAAAGAAAAGAGAAGAAGGAAAATAAGAAAGAAAGAGAGGCATACGCACGACAATAAGGAGGGGGAG
Source organism: Eucalyptus melliodora (assembly GCA_004368105.4). Taxonomy (NCBI): domain Eukaryota; kingdom Viridiplantae; phylum Streptophyta; class Magnoliopsida; order Myrtales; family Myrtaceae; genus Eucalyptus; species Eucalyptus melliodora. The sequence goes on along the minus strand of SISH04000170.1, from coordinate 10,642 downwards.
TACGTGTGTGGAAGAGGAGAGAGAGAGAGGAGAAAAAGGATCATGGAGGGTCCCTTCTCTATTTTCCATAACCTTTTGCTGCTTCTTTTTCATGGAATTTGTGTTCCCAACACTCTAAGGGATTTACCATCCTTGATGAACTTCTCACATTTAAATTAAACCCAAATGAAAGTGAAATGGTGGCGGAATCCCTCATAGTGTGCAAGCATCCAAATTTGCAGCCATTTCCAATAATTTTCTCCTTTTTCCATTTCATTATTTCATAGCCTTAATTAGTAAGGATGGGGTCTTATTTAAATCATAATAATTCCATCTCCAAATGTTCCACATTAAAGGCCAAAAATCTATTTAAAATATGACATTTCTCTTATTCATTTAATTTGCTGCATTTGTATTTTTCACTAACAATTCATGTCATCAATAAATCTTGGAAAGATGTAACGATATCCCTAAGATTAATTGTGACATATGGAAGTTCTCAATTTCTGAAATCGGCATCATTTCCTCGGTTAATTTCAGTCAAACGTGATTTTAGCATGACCTAAACTATCGAGTAGTTTTTGAGGATTTTCGGTGCAATGGACTCGTGGCCAATTATCTTCGAGCCACCATATATATATCTTCAACTCATTGGCGGCTCTCGGTTGTTGTAAAAATCTCAAGATTTCAATTACGGACAGTGATATCAAAACGACAAGAAAATCGGTTTAGTGCCAATCGACGGGATTTTATAATTATATGGAATCACCCATGTCTAATTATGTACCTCAATCGAATCGATATATTTCCGATCTCCGATGTATTTTCGATTGTGTTGCAACGACCCTTGCAAAGTAACATAGTCAAGCAAACGATTCCTAGTTGATTTATCAAGCATGTTGCATTAAAATCCCTTAATGACTTCCCCAACTCATCTAGTTATTTCATGAGTAATTGGCTTAGAGAATAGCATTATAAATACGTCGATGGAAAACTCAATTTATTCAATTGAAAATAAAAGTAGAAAATTAGATTGTCACGTTCTTGGAGGGGTACTTAGTGTTGACGTCGCCAACCTCAAAGACCAAGTTCTTGCTTTAACGGGGTGAGTGGCATTTGATAGCGGTGTCAAGGGCAAGTGGTGTCGATGACGGGCAAAGGCAAAGAATGGGAGAGACTCAAAGGTACATCAACGGCGACTAGCGTCGAGCCGGCAAGGGTTAGGGCAAGTGGCGTTGGCGATTGGCGTCCGCCGACATCCGACGAGGGCCAACGGCATCTGGCAACAACGTTGAGGGCAAGCGGTGTTGGCGACGGTAGAGACAAAGAACATGAGAGACTCAAATGTACATTAGTAGCAAATGGCGTTGAGCGACATTAGCAACCGGCGTCGAGTGGCGTTGGCGACTAGCATCCTACGGCGTTTAACGAGGGCAAATGGCGTCCGGTGGCAACATTAGTGAAGTGTGAAATGAATGAAGAGAAATTGTAAACATTGAACCGGCGTCGAGAGATTTGGGGCTTCTTTTTGGACTTTGGAGCCCTAATCGGTTCCATGATTAGTTCCGCTCCGGTTCCAAAACCGAAAATGGGAACTCGAACCGATCCTTTTAGAACCGAGAATTGAATTGGACCCTTCGATTCGGTTTTCCATTCTTAGTTCTATTTGGGAACCGCGCTCACCCCTAGATTTGACAACGGGACTAAAGGTATCCTTGTAATTAATCTCGGGACGTTGGTGGAAGCCTTTGGCAACTAGACGTGTTTTATAGTGCTCATTATTATCATTAGGTTGACGTTTAATTTGGAAGATCCACCTGCAACCAACAACATTACTAGAATTTGTGTTGGGAGTGAGTTCCCATGCTCCATTGTGTAGCAACGCATTAGACTCCTCATACATGGCGTGTCCTGCAAGGCTTGAGTAACACATGTTGATTCAATGGCATTGAGTATAGAGAGTTTAGTGGTGTGATGAATTTGTTTAGGTTTGAATATGTTATTATTGGATCATGTAATTATTGGATAGTAACGAGTTATGGTTGATAGAGGTAGCGGTAAGGTCGATTGTAGTGATATTAGAGGATTGAGGGAGATTGATCCAATGGGGTGGGGTTTATGGTAGATAGTGGTATGTCATTTTTGTTTGAATTAGTCTAAGTTTTAGGTAAGGGGTCAACTGTAGGTGGGTGAGTGGTGGTTGAGGTTGTGATTTGAGCTAAGGATGGTCATTGGTGGTGTCAGTGTTGTGAATTGGAAAGATAGCTATTGTGTAGAGAGTAGGTAGCGAGTTAGCAGTAGCTGTAGAAGCTTGCGGTTGGATCAATGTTAGGCCAAGAGACGAGGCTGGACTCATTTGTTGATCAATGATTAAGAGTTGAATTCATGTCGGATTTGTAGGTGATAATGGGTTTTGGAGGTGAGGAGTTTGTTGTGACATATGGAAAAATATATTCGTGGAACACAACATGACAAGAAATATAAACAAATTTTGCTTACAAATTTTGCTTGGAGTTCAAAATATTTGTACACTTCGGGAGAACAAGTACTCAAGGAATATGGATCAAATCGTTTATCAAGCTTGTTTTTGGGCATATAGGCAGAGCCACGAATAGCATAAGTATTTGAAAATTCAAAGATTACGACAATTCGACTTTTGATTGAAATTTTTTTATATGGAGATTCATACTGAAGGATTGGGGTAAATAGTCAATTAATGAGATATGCATCGATTTAAAAGGCATAGGACCAAAAAGTGGTTGGAAGAGATGCATTGTGGAGTAAAGTTAAGCTTGTTTCTACAACATGACGATGTCACCATTTGGTATTATTGTTGTGCTGCGAAGTGTGAGGAGGAGTGGTGAAGTAAAAAATACCGTGTATGTTGAAAAATGTTTTGAATTTTAGACACTCACCCCTGCCATCGGAGTGGACAGAGATAATAGGATATTAAAATTGTTTTTTGACAATTGGTTTAAAAACAATAAAAATGGCATAAATGTATATTTTTTTTTTTTTTTTTTTGCATAGGATAAAACCATATGTATTTTGCAAAATGGTTGACAAATGAAATGTAATATTTGAAACCATTAACCAAGGTATCTGGAGCAAGACCCCCAAACATTGGTGTATAAGAGTTTTAGTGGATATTAACTTGAGAGAGTGGAAACATTAAACAGTAAATGATTATCTTTTTTGCACTGGCACGAATCACAAAATGATTTTGAAATGGATTAGGACTTAGGACTTATGGGTAATGAAAATGTTCTAACTATGTAATTTTGAATGGAGAGAGAAGAATGTCCCAAATGTCAATGCCAATTGCAATAAGCCGTTTTATCTCCTATGAACGCCACGGGTTAGTCTTTGTGTGGCCATAGAGAAAGTGTCATCCAATGGACTCTGTGCTTATGCTCGTGCTTATGTTTGCTATGCAATAATGTCACTCCCATTTGAGAATCTTTCACCAAAAGTAACTTCGCAAAAAATTCAATGGAGGTATTATTTTGGGCACAAAAGTTAGAAATGAAAATTAAATTTTGAGTAAGGGATGGTGCACAAAGTGTGTTGGGTGAAACAAAGTTGTCATCGGAGACTCAAGTTTTGTCGTCCTAACATGCGAAATACTCAAACCTTTCCCGTCAATGATAACAATCTCATCCGGTCCTTCATATTCCAAGTGAAGAGATTAGTTTACTAAGTCGTTGATAACATGATAGGACGTTCTTGAATCAACAAGCCATTGTGTGGTTGAGCTTGTGGCGATTATGTGGTGTACAACAAGTTTAGCAATTGGAGGATACGATAGCAAGTCTTGGCCGTGTGGCCATATTGTTGTAAAATTGACATAGAAGCCGAGTCATGAGATTGAGATGGGTTGTCCCATTAAGTGGGTTTTTTTACCAAGTGTTGACTGCTAGGGTTGTTGCAAGTGCCATGAGAAGCACCACGTCCATTTTGGGCACCGTTCTAGTGAGCAGCGAACAGACTAGAGCGTGATTTGGAAATATATTAAATTATGATAGAAATGAATTATGTTGCTTTTTCTTCATGCTTAAGATAAGTTTCATAAGTGGCAAGGTTATTGTGTAATTCCTCAAATGAAATAGGATTTTCTCTAGTGCAAACAGCAAATTCTTTAAATTTAAGACTAATTCCATGTAAGGCATGAATAACAATATCAATATCTTGAAGGGGTGCATCAATAATAGAGAGTTTGTTGGCAATACCCTTTAATCCTTGAAGATATTCAGAAACTGATCTCGATTGACGTTGGATTGTAAACAACCGGTCTTTGAGAAACATTATCCAAGAACGGGACTTGTTGGCATAAAGGTTGGTGAGCTTTTTCATTACCTCTTGAGAGGTTTCATTGAATGTAATTAGTTGCAAAATGGATTTAGAAACTAAGTCGAAAATGGTGAATAGCAGTAGCTAGTTTTGGTGGATCCATAATGTGCATGTTGCATTTGGCTGATTTGGATGAATCAAGTGGTAAATAAAGGTGTGTGTTGTCAACAAATTGAATTAGATGATGCTTGATTAAAATAGCTTGAAGTTGTGCTCACCAAGAGGGAAAGTTGCCAGCTGTGAGCTTCACAGGAAGTTGGACAGTGTTGCCGATGGTGACGAGAACACTGTTGCCGATGGTGATGAGACCGGTTGCAGATGAGTTTGTGTTATCACTAGTTAAACTCATGATAACTGCTTCTTCGGCATCAGAGGAGATAAGTGACTCGATAATTTGTGGAATCAAATGCTTAGTTGATTAGAGAAACTCCGATACCATATAAAGTTTAGGAGAATTATGAGAAAAGACTTTTTGCAAGTGATCTATTTTTCATGAGTTGAGTACACATGTTTATACAAGAGATTATAAGCCATTAGAATTAATCAAATTGAATTTACAATCCCTTAATCTTAGCACTTGCTTGTTAAGTGAACATAGTTCGGTTCATGGATGGGTCCATGGAACTAATTGAAATGTCCCCAACAAATTCATGTGGTTCATCTATCTAAAGAGCAGTTCACCTTCCTTTTCCATGATTTATTTGTGTATGTTTTTAATTTTTATAGCTTTTCTAGCAAGGCTGGCTTTGGAATGAGTCTATTCTAAATTTTGGGTTCTCTGGGTCATCCAAGACACCTTCTCAATGTCCAATATAGAATGCTTCCTGCGATAAGTTTTCCAACATTAACCTCTTACAAAAATCAAATTTGAAATGGGCTGAATGGTACCAACAAAAGTCACAAAAAATGTCATTTGCCAAGACTGATGCTTGGCCCCTACTCGTTCATAAATATTTCTAATGGATGTGAAGAAGTTGGAGATGATTAGCTAGCCTTAGAAACTATGTTGAGGTAGGAGTTGTCTCGGCGATTTTGAAGAATCTATGTGGAGGGTGTGAGATGTGAGAGGAGGGACGAAAAGAGACTAAGAGGAAACTAGAGCTTTGATATCATAAAATTATATATATATATATATTATCGGTTTAGTTTGAATGAGTGATTCCACACTTAGAATTGGAAACTAAATCAGTACTCGCTGGTTCCAATTAAATTTGGGAACTGTTAATTTTAGGCCAGTTTAATTTGGCTCCACGTGGTGTGGGCGATTTTTTATTTTTATTTTTTTGCGCACCCCCAAGTGAAATGACTTTGTTTCACTTGATCTTGCAAGAAAGGTAATTTGCGAGACCTGTTCTTCAAAACGTGTTAGCCTGATGTTAATGGATTGGGAAACTCTACCTCGCCACACTCATTTCTCACCATCCTTGTCACGTTCCTGGCATCTTCATTCTCCTAAATGCACAACCTCCAAAGCGTAGACTACAAAAAAACATGTGCAATTATCGAGCCACGGACCATAATTTTCTCGTTGGATAACAATATTATCGGGGAAATTTTCTCTATTGTAAAAAATTGAAAACAAGCTAGAACAACATTCTATGAGAAAGCTTGTCATCTACTCAAATATGAAATTTCTTGCTGGTTGTGCAAAGGAATTAGGGATCGCCCATAATCGATCCTTGTTTTGGGTTTGGAATCATTGACCAGGATGAGGTCGGTATAAATTTAACTTTTAATAAAAAAATTCAATTAAAGAATTTAAGAAAAATAAATTTCCTTAAATTCCTAATCTGAAGCTCAATATCTATTAATTGAGTGCTCATCTCGTTCCATTCTTACCTTGTCCGAGCTATCTCTTTGTTCCTCACTCATGGCCTTGACCCTCAAGAACTCAATACTTAACGCCCATCAACTCATAGTCTTAAAAATCAAAAAAAAAAAAACTCATAGTCTTAGCTTTTAATTTTCAATATGAACCAAATCTTCTTACTGATATTATAATTAAGAATGGTGAAGTTCTTTATTTTTTTTCCTTTACTTTGACTTGTTGGAAAAATTTCACCAGGTGCGGGAAGCTTAGAACTAGTTCCATGGACCCACCCAAACCGATCCTCGGGTAGTTTTCAGTTCTAAGATGGAAACCGCCACCTGACCATGCTCACCCCTAACTATACTATTCTTTTTTCTTCTCTTAATTGAAGAAATAATTGGAAAATAAAACAGCAACTATAAAAATGAGTAATAACCCCCGGTAGAGACCGGTACGATTCAATTCAACATTTTGTTTGTTCGGATTTAATTGTGTCGTAGCTCTATAATTTTTATTAGGTTTATCATTGGATGAACTGCATTGCTTATATTGACCTTAGAAACCATCACATTGTAAAAATTGGACAGGTGGGAACGATTGAGTCTCTCCCATACATGGCCACCAAAAAAAAAAAATTGATTAAAAAAAATTGGTTAAAAAATAACAAAAGGGAAATAACGACATGGAGGCGCCATATGAAATTGGCCGTATGGATAAGGGGCGGACTCGCGCTTAAAATCCATCTCTCTCCGTCTCTCTTCCCCTCCTGCTCCTCCGTCGAAGCCGCGACGATGCCGATTGCGGCCGCCGGCTGCTACTTCTCCTCCCTCTCCTCCGCCGTCACCTACCGCGGCTCCCTCCTCCCCGGCCTCGGCCGCCTCGCTTCCACCGCGCCGCGCGACTCGCCTTTCCCCCTCAGCTTGAAGTCCGAGCACAAGCGACCTCCGAAGAAGGATTCCTCCTCCTCGCCGCCGCCGCCGCCGAGCAGGGACAAGGTACTTCGCCGCGCGCGCTCTCTCTTTCGGCTGTCGAGTCGTCGAAGCGTGCGCAGCACGTGCTCACTGCAGAACTATCTGGAAGTAAAACTTGTCTGCTGTTTATAGTCTGTCGAAGTGCTGAGTGCAAGTTCCTAGCTTTGGTAGCTGGTTAGGGCATCGCGGATGATGTGCATAGTTCACATTTTGATTTTCTGTTCTGCCGTGAATCTCATGATCTAAGATACTCAGACATATGCCTGTTGATGGATTGCCGATGATTGCACATTGTTCGATCTTTGTGTGATGGCCTTGCCGATGGCTACAAAGTTCGATTTTTTTTTTCGCTAGGGGAGCTCCGAAGACGCGAATGTGCACATTAGCGATTAAAGATGTTTCTGCTTTGGGTTTCTGTATTGTCTGAACTTTGTTGCTGTGATCGGACTTGGGGGTGTTCTTATTTCTCTCTTGATTCGGTTTGCCATATTTAGGGGAAACCTATTTCTCAGAAAAAGTATCCTGGAAGATCAAAAGATGAAAGGCCTTATCCATTTGTTGATGGTGATAGGAATAGAGGATTTGCAGGGCGATCTGAATCTACGGGTTTCGGTTCGTCTGGCCTCCAAAGAAAAGAAAAGAGGGGTTTCAATTTCACTGAGCAGCCGGTATCTCTCGTGATATCTCAACTGATATTTTAGATGTTTGGACTTTATATCTCCTTGGATTTTACTGTTATGGTGATATGATATTGTTGTGCCCTATGACAGTCACGAACTGAACCTGGGAAGTTCCAAGATGCAGCTTCTCTCAATGCTGTCGTTAAGGTAGACTATGTGTTGCACCTTAATTTAACATCTTTGTTTTTCTCCCAAAAACTTAATGTTAATTGGTAGAATCACCTATTTTAATTTCTCTATTGAGCTCATCATTAATCTTTTACATGCATCAACTGGAATTTGTTGCTGCATGTCTGAGTAACAAGTATGTTTATTTGAATATTTCAAGCTTTTGTTGTCCCTATCATATTTTGTCAATGAAATTGTTATATGATTATATCTAGATGTTTCATTTAAAAAAGATGAAGATAATGATACTCGAGGATCCTTTTAAGTTGACAATTGCTGTGTAATTTTTTAGTGTTTGATCTCCCTTTATGTATATCAGGTGTATTGCACTCATACGGAACCCGATTATTCTCTTCCCTGGCAAAAGCAAAGACAATATACAAGTACTGGAAGGCAGGTCTTCTTGCAATAGTTCTCCCATTCTGTATTATTTGTCGGCAATTGCTCTTTCTATATGCAAAAGTCAAACTTCTGGTGACTTGACTATTCACTCCCAATCTTGCTCCAGTGCTTTTATGATTGGTGATGGAAAGCTCTTGACTAATGCACATTGTGTGGACCATTATACACAGGTAATCTACTTATTTGTCATGCCAGAAGTTTATTTATTGTTTAATAGATATCCATGGTTGTTTGAGTTTGCTTTAGTTGTTTCTCTGGCAAACTGGCTTCTCCAGGCTATACAATTAGATACCAGACAACATTTTGCAGATCTAGAAAATGATTCCTGATTGTTCTTGGAAAAGAATTTCCGAATGTGGCAATGGTATATTGGTTATGGCATTCAATACTGTAGGACATCTTCTTTTCACGTGGTAATTGCCTTGGACCTCGAACTTCTGTGGTTTTGTGATAGGTATCATTAATTATATGTTGTGCTCCATTCAAATCTTTGCATTTCTTTGAAAGCTATCAATGCTTCTTTCAATAGGTTTTGGCCGTTCATACTTGCCTACATCCCCAATTTAGATACTTCCAGTAATATATGGCATTGGATGAATTTTTACTCTTTTCCTTGTTCATGGTGAATGTCTGTCTTGACATCTCTTCTGGTCTTCTTTTGTACGACCATCGACCTTCTTCCCCTCCCTCTCCTGCTCTGTTTATTTCTATAGCCATGAAAGACTTTATTAATATGCATTTTCGGTATTCTATTTACCTATAATCTGAGATGAAATTTACCATGTTTCAGCACAGTTTCTTGGCAATATAAATTGATGCCAACTAGTAAATGCATTGATTGAAATCTCAACCAACCATGTGTTTTTGGATATTTGTCATGATCGCCAGGTGGTGATCCTTTTTTATGCTTGACACTGAGCATACATGTGAAAAATGTTTGAGTGGGACTTTTATCAGATAGTACGCTTATGAAAGATAATTGATGGCCAGCGTACTGCTATCAACCAATGAAGATGATGGAAAGATAGTAGTTAGTCATGTTTTGCCTGGTGTTGATGTTCTTGAATGGGTTCAAGATGGATTGGGGATAGGCATCTGGGTGGCCGTAGTTCCTATGGCAATAAAGGGTTGGTTATGAGCAATGATGGTGAGTGATGATACAACAAAGTATAGGAAATGGAGGAATAACAATAGAAATTAAGAAGAATACGAGAAGAAACATGTGTTTCTCGTAAAGCTTTTGGTATCAATTGTTCATCAACCAGATACCAAAAAGAAAATGCCATGACTGATTTTTCCCTTTTGCCAAATCAAAGAAATGGGGTATGCATTTTCTGAGAAGTACTTCCCTGTAAAACAGATACAGACTCTGGAGTAATCTGGAAGTATAATTGTGTAGACTAATCTTCTCTTTCGATTCATTATATGCTGGCCCCACAATTTCCTTGTGTTTATGTTGTTATCTTACGCAAATTTCTCTTCATTTCTTTCTTATTCTTTCTTAAAATTGTGACCGAAACTACCAAACTAGCCAAAAATCTTAAACATCCTTGGTAATCTCCATCTGTCTTTTCTTGTGGGACAGGAGTTATCTTTTTATCTGCCTAGGCATCCTTAGAATTTTGAACTGCCCTGGATATGATTTGCAGACAAATTTGTAAGACCAAACATATTCTGTTACATTTGTTCATTGATGTTTTCAATTGCAGGTCAAAGTAAAGAGAAGAGGCGATGATACCAAATACGTGGCTAAGGTATTTCACTGGTTCAATAATCAAGTGATGCATTGTGATATCTGTTTTCTTTTCAAGTAAAGTATTATTTGGCCAATTATTCCATGTATACAACATTTTTTTACTGTTGTGTGGATATTACTGAATGTCAACTAGAAGTACTGCTGGAGACAAACTTGTCTTAAAAAGGTGTTTAAAGACACAGGTTGATAGATGATTCCTCACAACGAGTGGGAATATAAAGTAAGGTAGCATGTAAAATATTAGAAAATCAAAAATACACTGAGCAGCCAGCCACTCCTCAGAAAAAGACGGAGACAATTTGTTTTGTCCAAACAAGTTTCAGAGAACCGTAACCTACTGAGAGATGTAAATTCTTTGAAGCATTGATAGTCCATAGCAAGCTCTTCTGGCTAAGATCCACTTTTCACGTTGTAAACTTCCTATCTAATTTGCATTAGTTATGTGGAAAATATTTCAGACTATTTGATTGATCTCTATAAGGAGGCTCAATTTATTAATTGGTTATTCTGTTTGTAAACCTGATTT
>SISH04000169.1:0-26498 GCA_004368105.4 Eucalyptus melliodora | reverse complement strand
CATAAATCCAATTCACTGAAATGATCAAATTTCCTTTCTTTATCTAAAGTTCCCAAAAACCTTGGCCACACGCTACAAAACTTAACATTCTCAACTGCCACTCTCCCTTGCCGCCAGCCACCACCTTCGTCACAAACAGCCTCATCAACGCCGATCGTCTCCTTGTCAACTCTATCTTTCTTTGTTCCCCTCAAGGTGGTCTACATCTCTCTTTTACTCTCTACAATCTTCTATCCTCTATAGATAGAAGTGATTGATTCCCAAATCGGTCGATCCCTGACCTAGAATTGGGAACTTTATTTGTGCCTCGTAGTTCTAAATTCTAAAATTGAAAAACAAATCGACTCATAAACAGGGCAAAATACAGTTATTCACAACTATTTTTCTTTTTTTATTAATTTAATTAAATTTTGGAAAAGAAAGACCCACATCTCAATCATCACTTTTATGAGTTTTCGTACATTTCCCTAAGCAAGTGTGGAGAGAGGGAACCGAGACACACGTTACTTGGGAAATATTTTTGTGGATGTCCATTTTTCTTTTATTATTAAAACATCCACACCTCTCTCTCTCTCTCTCTCTCTCTCTACTTTCTCTCCATTCTCTCTCATCGACATGAAGCACCCAATGGTTTCCCATAGACGAACTTCTTTCATCACTCTTTCCCGGTAGTTTCCATATAACGACTTTTACTTTCATCTAGCTTTGCTATGATGGTGACTTTACTTGCCTTTCTTGCCGTGGGGGGCTGCGTGAGAGAGAGAGAGGTGAGAGCATTAAATGCGGGAAAGGAAGGTGAGAAGTTAGGAAGCACCTACACATACAGACATTATGAGCATTATATCACTAGTATTAACTATTAAAAATTTTGATTTTCTTTTTAATTTTAAAAATTATTTTGAAAATTAATTAATTAAAAAATAGAGTGAAGTAAATAATTTTCGCTAAATTGCATATTATACTAGCAGCATAGCATTAGGAATATTTGTAATTATCAAAATTTTCAAAGAAAATAAGAAAAATGAGAAGAATAAAAACAAGAGAGATGCGAAACCGGGCTTGAGGGCTTGGTTGGCCCAACCCCTTCCTTTTCTTTTTCTTACTTGGGCCTGGCCCAATACTTTCTTTCTTTTTTTGCCCTTTTCACCCCAGCCCGATCCTTTCTCTTCACGCCTGCGACATAAAAGAGCAAGGTTGGTACACGCGCAGTAGAGGGAATAAGACAGTGGGCAGAAAATCGAGAGTTGGCGGTCAGGGCCAAGCCGGCAGCAACAGGCACTAGAGGTAATGATTCACCTGATTCTGATTTTTTGGAAAATCAAATTGAACTAAATCGATATGAAAATTTATTAAACCGAATCGAAATCCGATTTGAACCAAAATCGAACCCAATTGAAATTTCGGTTTGGTTCGATTCTCCGTTGGGTTCGTTTTTTCGGTTTTTACTTTTGTGTTTTATTTTTTTCCCATACATACACCCATTCTATAATTTTTTTATTTTTTTAAAAAATCGATTTTTTTAATTATTTTGTATTCTTTTCTTCTTATTTTAATTCGATTCGGTTTGGTTTTCCGATTTATTTTTAACACCCTAGCTGGCAGGGTAGGAGGAGCTTAAAAGTGATAGAAGAGCAAGCTGTTGGTGGGGGCTTCATATGCTCGGTTTGGTCAGCTGACGTTCCCCAGCTGGAGTGTCACAGAATGAGAAAGTTCAAGGCACACCTTCAACAATTGCTAGCTAAATCTAAAGCTAACACAGTGACCTTATGTCTGCCTTTGAGAAGCACACAATCACCTCCAGGTGCTTGCACTAATAATTTCATTCCTTAATAATCAAAGTTTAGGATTAAGGATTGAAAATTACATGAATGAATGGATGCATTAACCTACTGATGCATGATCGGGGATTTTATTAAAGATCAATCCCCCATCCTATATTGATAGATTAATGTACCAATTTGTTCATGTAATTTTCAGATCCTAAACTTTGATTATCAGTAGAATGAAATTGTTAGTGTGAGTACTTGCGAAATAATTGTGTGCTCCTTGAGGGCAAACATAAAGTCGGCCACGTTAACTTCAGATTTAGCTAACAATTGGCGAAGGTGCGTCTTGAACCTTCTCACGTTGTGGCATTCTTATTCCAACTACAGAAGTAATTTGTCCCTATCCCATCCCTCTGGCGATCTCCTCAGAAAGGGCATTGGCCGTGGAATGTTAGACAGCGAAAAAGGAAAATAACAAAATGCAATCTAAAATCAACAAAAAAATAACAAATCTACTAAAACAAACAACTTAGATTAAAACCGGAAATCTCAACGAGAACAATAGACAAATAAAGTAAAGGTCGAAATAGGAAGTAATCCAAACCTAAGCACTAAATCAAGATAAAATTTCCCCACAATAAAAGGCTTTAAAAAGTACAATCCGAAATCAACAAGAAAAACTACAAATCTACTAAAACAACCTAGATTAAAACCTGAAATCCTATAGTTATCAACGACGATAATAACAAATCAAACAAACGTCAAAATAAAAAATAATTATAATCTAAGATGGAGGACAATTGCTTGGCTCTTCAATTTGGAGATTGGGAAGCATACATGTACACAAGTATCTACCATCGGGCTTCAGTAATCCGAGATTGAAGTATACATCGCGAGGCTTGGGGAAACTCGAAGCTCGTTGATCTGGGGCCAAGACCTCATCAACGTTTGATGAGGCTCAGGTGCCTGATCTCGGGTGAGCTCGACCTCGCCAAATTTGTAGTCTCAGCTCTTTGAAATCGAATGAGCTAGAGCCTCGTCGATCATCCTTTGTATTACTTGACCGGTCAAAGGAAAAGGAAAAAGATAAAAGAATTAAAATTTTAATGTTTTGAAAAATAAAAATAAAAATAACTATAAATGTGATTAAATTATATATATATATATATATATATATATATATATATATATATATTAAAAGGAATGCAAGGAGGACAATCGAATAAGATTTTTCAATTTTATAATTTATTTTTAAATTTCAAAAAATCCCAAAAAATATTGTTATTTTGCTATAAAATGTTTTCCTAAATAAACATTTTTCAAGAAAAAACGAAGCCTCAATTTATTTTTATTTTTAAATTATAAAAAATTTCCATTAAATTTGTATTGAATGAAAGTGTTTTAGCAATATCTTTTTTAAATAAATCATAAAAAACAAGTAGTATTTTAGCAATATAAACTTTAAAAAATCATAAGAATAAGTTTTCTTAAATCCGATTAAATATAAAAGTGTTTTAGCAAGGTATAGGTCGGGTCGGGTATGAGTTAAAAAATTTACATTATCATACATGGTCATAAATAGGTTAATGGGTTAATTTAGACGACCATTAATGACTCATGTGACATCCCGATTTTCCAATTATAATTTTAATAAATTGAGATGGGCATTTCGTTATAGAGATAGTTCATTTCCTTGAGTTGGAAATTCATGTGAAAACTAGTCTATCAAGTGAAGCCGTTAAGAGATTCTAATGCATCGGACTCGAGGAATTTGATCGAAAACGACCTTTCGACCGAGATAATCTACAAGGGTCATTACGACACAAATAAAAATCGATTAGAGATCGAAGATAAGTCGACTCGGATTGCAGGCATGTGATATTGATGTAAGTGATTCCACCGGATCGCACAATTCTTATCAATTAGCACTAGACCGACTTTTCTATCGATTGGGTACTCAGGCCAATATTTGAAACCTTGAGATTACTCGACAACCGAAAGTTGCCAATGTGTCAAAAATGTACATTGTGGCTTGAATTGATCAACCACAGATCAAATGCATAAAAATTTCTAAAAGCTACTTGGTAGATCGGGATACGTTAGTATCGTGCCAATGTGAAATTAACCGTGAAATTGAGATCGAATTTTGAGATTGGGAGTTATGGTGTGTCACAAATCTTATTAGTGAATATTTGATTAATTTATGGACTTTAATTGGACTCAATTGGAAGAGAATTTAGAATGGAATTGAATAAATTAGCTCACAAAATTCTATGCCCTTGCTGAAAATGAAATTAAACCTATTGGACTAAAGTTGTGGGGGGTTGGAGTTAGTGGATTGTGATATCACAAGTGATGTCATGGGAGAGGCAAGAGTGTATGGGATGATGACAAGTGGATGGTGGGGAGAGCTCTTGGAAAGGTGGGATGTCACTTCCCCCTTGTCCCCCATCTTCTTCACGAACTTGGAAGAGAGAGAGAGAGAGAGAGGGAAAAAGTTGAAAGGAAACTAGCGGAACCGACCCCCCTTCGTTCACCCTTCACTCGCTCGATTGCCGCCACTCGCCGTTCGCCGCCGGAGCTCGCTGTCACCGCTCGTCCGCGCGCTGTCCCGCGTGCAAAATTTGCTGCGCCTTCTCCAGCGAGTTCCAACCGTCATCCGCCATCCCGCAGCTACTACTCGATGTCGCAGCACTTCGTCGAAGCCCCTCCGTCGCCGCCGTTCCTCCGCCCAAGCCAACGTCGGTCATTACTCGAGCTACCGCCTCTCCCTTCCATCGGTTTGCGTCCAACCAACCACCGAGCTGCCTTCCTTCAAGCAGTGGTCAATGGCTGGAAGTTCCAACGAGATCCGATTCTTCAAGGCTTGATTTGGTCGCCTTTTTGATCTTCATTTGGTGTTAATCCGTGTAGGTTTGTCGTAGGCGTCATCGTGCTTATTGAGACTCATCGGAAGCAATTATGGTAAGTTTAGGCATTGAACGCTGATTAGCGGGTTAATGATGTCTTAAGTGTGTTTAGCTTAGGTTGATTGAGATTAGGTGGTTAGATTAATTTATTTAGTTGTGGATTAGATTAAGGTGATTAATTAAGGTAAAGTATGTTTAATTTAAAGGTTAAGTAGGTTTATTTTAATATAAGCCTTGATGTGACTTAAAGGAAATTTTTTTCTAATTTAAATAAATGTTTCGAAATTATTGGATTATTTAATAATATATTATATTCCGAAAAATCATTAAAATATTATTATTTATATAAAAAAATCGAAAAATATTTTTGACCCAAATTGTTCAGATTTCGTGTCGATCGGCTTGTTGCATATTTAGAATTTGAATTTGATGAATGATTAATGCAAATTGAGTGTTGATTGTGAAAAATGTGAATTTTATTCGAAAAATCAAAGCATTGGGTTTGACATCGAATTGATTTTTAAAGATTAACATTGTGATTGGAGTATATGAATGATATGCAAAGTGCTTTGGGTTGAGTATGAATTGTCGTGTGATAATTAAGAAGGGCTAAGTGTTCCCGAAGTTCTAAAACTTGTCACGAAAATGCATTTCAATCTAAAACTTTCAAAAAGTGCATTTAAGTCGTACAACTTATCAAATGTTTCAAACGAGTCATAAAATCGACGCCGTCTAATTTCTTAACGAAAAAAGTCGACGGGCCCCAGCGTGGCTTTTTTTTTAATCATTTCTCTCTCCCTTGTGAATAGTTTAAAAAAAAACAAAGCCACGCATGCAGTAACGACGTCGTCTCCTCCTTTCTTCTTCACCTCGACGTCGTCTCCCTTTTCTTCTTCACCACGACGTTGTCTCCCCCTCCGTCTATACGTCTTCTTCACAGTTGTGTTCCCCCTCCCCCCTCCGTCTCTACTTCTTCTTTCTCTATTCCAAGTGTCCCCTAAGCCCTAAATTGAATTTGTCCGAACCCTAAGCCCGTATTGATCTCGTCCGAACCCCAAGCCCCAAATCGATTTCGTCGGAACCCTAAGCCCCAAATCGATCTCGTCGGAACCCTAAGCCCCAAATCGATCTCGTCGGAACCCTAAGCCCCAAATCAATCTCGTCCAAACCTTAAACCCCAAATTGAATTCATCCGAACCCTTAGCCCCAAATCAATCTCGTCCGAACCCTAAACCCCAAATTAAAATTCGTCCAAACCCTAAGCCCTAAATCGATCTCGTCCAAACCCTAAACCCCAAATTGAATTCGTCCGAACCCTAAGCCCTAAATCAAATTTGACGATCTGCGATTATCTTGCGATTTGGGTCCTCATTGACCTCAAGTTCGACGCTCATCGTGAGTTCGTGTTCTTTCCTTCCTTTGACAATTGCGCGTTCATGCGAAGATCTTGCTTGTGGGAGTCTCGACATCTCGGCAGCGAAGCGATTGGCGTCGAGGATGACGAAAGGGTCAACAACGGCGATGGCGACTCCTCCTCACGCAGTATCACTATCTGCATTATAACATTTTGTTGTTTTCCATTCTCCAATACTAGTAACAAATTAGAACATTGATGCGGCAGAAGTAAGTTATGGTTGTCTATTCATCCAATGTATATGAAAAGAGAATGAAAAGAGAGATGTTTTGGAGATTGAAAACATCTCCTAAATCTCTCAAGTAAACACATTGCATTATGCAGAAGTTACTAATATGGAGACGTTAGGAAGGAATCATATTATAGCTAATATACTTTTATTAGGTTCCCATACTACGAAGCCCGTAAGAATAAAGGTGGCAACATCCAATCAAGAAGCGTAATTTCTAATGAGGTCAACTCGGAGCCAACATGTTGTGGTCTTCAATCGCCAATTCTTATGGCAAAGACAAGGAAAACACAGGAAGAAGGTTCCATAGATGTGCTAAGTTTGATAGTCCAAGTTGCTGCAATTTATTCATATGGGTGGATCCAAAGATACCAAATTATGTGAGGGACATGATAGTTGACCTCCTTGAAAGAAATCAAGCATTGTCCGAATCAAGCCAATCGAGGGGTGGGGGAGTCGATGTGAGCTCATTACTAGCTGAAATGAAGACTCAAAAGGCGAAAATAGACGTTTAAAGGAGGAGCTCGCACGAGTAAAGAAAGGAAAGATGCTATATCAATCAGCATTCATTCTATGCATGTGTTATATCACTATATTAGTTATATGTAATGTGAAAGTTGGTAGGAAATTTCTAAGTCTTCCATAGCACCTTCTTTCTAAGTTTGTAAATTTGAACACTAGTTGTGGATAATTGAAATGGGAATGAAATCTAATGTGAGTTTGTAGTTTGCAAGACCGGTTGCTTTTCATGCGAGAAATTACTTTTGCATTTCAAAATGTTGCTTGATTTGTGTGCTTGTCAATAGCACTACATGAGCTATTGCCATCAAAATAAATTTGGAACTTCAAAAATGGTGACAACTCCTTATTATGCAATCGAGATTGTTAATTGGTGATTTTTTCATGATTTTAATAACAAGCTTGCTTCAAATGGAATGTGTAAAAAATCAAATGAAATCAAAGCAGCCGGCTACAATACCTAAGTTACCTAATCAAATCTTCCATGAATCATCCAATGCGGGCCACAAAAACCACGTAGAGCAAAACCCCATCATTTAAAATGAAAAATTAGCAATAAGAGGTGGTGGTATCGGGTACTATTAATGCCCCCGAGGAACTCGAGAAAATGTATGGGAAAGAAGATGACAAAAGTATCAGAAGAATGAAAATTCTGCATGGCTAAAACCAAGCATCCCACACATAACTCATTGAAACACGATTCATTGACAAAGCAACATGCTTACATTTTCAGTGTACAAAAGGTTTTGTTCAACAAAATGCCTGCACTTTCAATGCACAAAAGGTTCTGTTCAACAAAATATGTACTTTCAATGCAGAAAATGTTCTATGCACAAACGCTACACGTCTCACAGAAAACCAGCTAATAATTAATAAATTCACCTAACAACATCAATTTCAGCAAACATATCAATCAAATATGATGGTCTCCGATGCTCCGAAAGAGGGTTGAACATTCACTTGATTCAGAATTCTTGCACTTTTCCTTATATATGGTCTCATAGTGATAGGCTTTGGAGGAGTTGTTGTAGCCCGAGATGATCGATCCCGAGGTTTTGATAGTGGCTTTGGCTTCATCGCAGCATGCTTTCGAGGAGGTAATGTTGCACGAGATGACCGAGATTGGAAACTTGCAGGGGTTGTGATGGTGCCTTTCGCTTTAAACTAAGATGCTTCGAGCTATTGTAGCCCCAGATGACCGAGCTTCGGAATTGGCCTGAGGTTGCAATAGTGGTTTTGGCTTCAGCGCAACATGCTTTCGAGAATGTAATGTTGCACGAGATGATTGAGGTTGGGAACTTACCTCGGGGTTGTGATGGTGCCTTTCGCTTTAAACCAAGATGCTTGAGCTATTGTAGCTTGAGATAACTGAGCTTGAGAGTTGGCTTGAGGTTGTGATAGTGTCGTTGGCTTTATTGCAACGTGCTTTGGAAGAGCTACTGTTGCATGATATGACTGACGTTGGGAAGTAGCCTTAGGTTGTAATAGTGGCTTCGGCGTCACCGCAATTTTTTTTCAAGGAGCTGCTGATACATGATATGCCTGAGGTTTTGCACTGACTTGGGAATGCACATTTGATGTTAACGTAGCTCTTGAAACTACCTCTTTCTCCGATAGGTTAATGATTCTTGCACCAATTGTATTAAGCTACATAAGAATGAGCATCTTTTTAGCTTAAGGAGATAAGCAATTGCTATTATAAAATTTTAAAAATATTACTCACCTTGCGACGAATATGAAAGTTTGTCATAGTATTTGCGTCAACACCCAATCCTACCATTTTCATCCTCTTGGCTTGTGATTCTCTATGTATCATGTAATTTTCAATGGTAGGTCTTTTAAACTGAAATAATAAAAAAATGCATTCAATATGAGAACGTAGTCACAATACATGTATACTTGGGGATTGAGGTATTATTCACCGGAATTTTTTTACGTCTATGCTTAGCCATTATATTGGCCGGTGCACTGCCTTCCCCTTGATCCGAACGAACTTCATCAAAAGCATTGGCCTCACCACTACATCCTTTAACATCAGCACTAGCATGAGCAAAAGTAGTGGCACTACATTCTCTTACATCTGCATGAGCACTACATTCTCTTATATCTGCACTAGCTCTTGAAGCATTAACATGCCCACTATTGTCTCCTATTGAATTGGCATTTCAGTAAGCATTGGCATGGCTTTCGAATCCTCCTTCGCTACACTTGTCGTTGCTTTGGCTTTAGCTTGAATATATATTCATAATTACTAAATTGGAACCTTGATATATAAAAATTACAATAATGGTTAGATGACAACTTACTTGTCTTTTTCCGAGCCTTGGACCGGTGGAATTAGCCCGAGATGAGCATAAGCTTCGGCTGTACTTGCATTGGCATGAGCACCGGATGTACATACATTGACTCGAGCATTGGATATACGTACATTGACCCAAGCATTGGATGTACATACATTGGCCCCATCATTGGCCTAAAAAGCACATATTAAGTATTGATTAACAACATGTTAAAGTGACATGACCAACATTAAGATGATCAGTTAGTTGAGGAAATACCTTTTTTAAAGGACATTCCTGTAGTTATGTCCAATTTGTTTGCAAGCAGAACAAGTCATTTGCTTACCCTCTTTAGTCATTCTATCACCTCCTACAAGCTCAATCGGTTGCTTTCTTCTACTCATTTTTAGCCTACCAGGCATGTTCTTTATTGATGGAGGTTGAGGAGCTTCTTTATCGCTTTATTCCAAAATTTCTATCCTCTCATTATAAGTATCATGAATTGATAAGCACTTAGGTACTTTTCCTTGTTGAAGCACTCAGCTAGATAGTCGGGCTTGAATCATTTATTCGTTATGGTGTATTACACAAATGGCATGGCAACATGGAATTCCACTAAGTTCCCAAGCTCTACAAGAATAAGTTTTTAAATTCAAATCAACAACATATTTGTCACCACCTTAAATAATCTCATATCCTTCATTTCCATTCCATATCAAATGGCAATACCTACTAGTAGTTGTATTCTCATGTAACTTACACATAATCCTTGGATCATAATTTCTAGTCCACCTAGCACATCCATCCCTCTGAGTATGCATTCTATTCATAACCATAATTCTAATATCCTCCAACATACTCACAATGGCCTTGCACCTAGCTTCCGCACACCTCGCCATTGAAAGCTTCACTCAAATGATTATCAACGACATCACATTTAATGTCGGTGTTAAAAAAGGCTTCGCATCAATGTTTTGGCTCAATATGGAATAAATCATCATGACCTTCCCGAGTCGGTTCCTTCAACATCTGTCTATGCATCTCGAAATCTAACATATTATTACTCTTGACACATCTCCAAAATTGTCTCAGCAACTGTTTTCCTTTGTATTTTTACCCCACAGCTTGGAATAAATGTGCCTTGCACACATCATACGCTTTGCATTTGGCAACGAGTTCAGCTATAGATTAGACGAGACCACGACAATTACCCAAAAAAAGAAAATATATATGAAAACAAAAAGAAAAACATTGTAATGTCACAATTAAATTTACAAATGAAAACAGAAAGAAAAGCATACATTTTGTTGATCACTTATCAAAGCACATCCATCACCATTACACATATTGAGGTCTAACTTAACAATTCGATAAACCAAGTCCATGTGTTCTTATTCTCGATTCTTACCACTGCCCATGTCACTGGATACATTTGATTGTTGGCATCCCTTCCTACGGCACTCAACAACTCACCTTGATCAAACCTCTCAAAGAATATCCATTTAATCCAATGATCTTCCTACATCCAGCCAAAAAACCTTTCTTGCAAGCATCAAAGCAAATGTAAGCCATATTAAATACTCGGTAGAGAATTTGGCAATGGCATTTCAACTTTCAATTTAAAATTGCTTGAATGGCTTGTAGTGTAAAAAGGTCTCTCAAGTAGTCGTACATCTATGAATATTCCTTTTTGTAATTGCCTTGCAGTTCCTTCAATACTCTCAGCTTTGTTCTCCTACCTGATTGAAAGTGACATTTACTCCAAGTTGTTCTCTAACTAATTTCTTTAACTCGTGTGCTTTGATTTTAGACATTGCAGAAATGAGAATCATGAAGTGCTTAGCTAAATAAGTGCTAGACACTCTCTTATTCTCGAAAGTGATCTTGCATATATGTTGATTTACATACCTTCTCAAATGAAATAACCATGTTTTGCTATCAAGAGCACCATAGATCATCCGGTTACAATTTTTCTAGGCACACCTGGCTATTACAAAGCCTTTTGTGTTCTTAGTGTATTTGATTGCTCTTTGCTCGGCCACAAAATACTTCAAAATTGCATTCTTGAACTCAGTTGCATCCTCAAATGTCATGCCAACAATGAATTCTGGATTTGTACCACTTTGATCATATGATGGGAACCTACTTTTCTTCCTTGAAATAACATCAACCTCCTCGTCACCCTCATCATTTAAAATTAATTGAATACTGTCTTCCTCATTTGAATTAGCATACTCTGTTCCGTATCCAGAATCATCTAACGATTGAGCCTCATCCATAATCGGTGGTTGGGAAATGCTAACAGATTGCCTCACTATAATTTAAACTTTGGAGCCTATGTCTTGCTAAAAATTCCATTAATTTTTTCCTTGCATCAACTAGTTCCAAGTCATCATCATCATTCAACTGTTCCATATCCACCAAATTATGTGTATCATCACCCTCTTCCTCATCTAGATCCCTATTGGCAACTTCAACCCGATTCCCGTCATCATCAATATTCCTAATCACATTAGACATACCTCCAGTTTCCAACTCAACACCCCCCATCTCAGCTCCTATCTTTTCATCATCAACCAACATATAACTCAATATTTTCAAAGCACGAGATGATGATAAAATAGATCCATCACATCGAGTTGTCACGCCCCGAACCCGAGACAAGTGAAACAACCCACCGTGGTCATGTAAATGCGACATTCCCAAGTAGTGTCGCCGACCTAATTTACTTTTTAATGCGCAAGCGAACGTACTAAGAAACCCCTTACAAAAGCATACGGGATAGGAACGGCGGAACATCAATTCAAAATCAAACAACATACTTTCATACATCATCATCATTACAAGGTTTATGAACATCAACGGGATCCGGAGACTATGCACCAAAAATGGGTCGAGATTATGTGCATAAAAAATGGGTTAGCCTACACAACATGTATCAGCCCACCAAAAAGAGAAGCAGTCCTACCACTACTAATCGGACTCGTTCGACGATCCCACATCCTCCACCTCGACAACGGCGGGGTCCGGAGACGATGGGTCATCCACCCTACCATCGCAAGGTCAACTACACCCTCATCCAGGATAGCATCCATCACGGCCGGTGGGATATCAAAGCTCGTCCAAGTGGACCAATCCTAAAGCCATTGGCCCCAAAACGAAACCAAGCCCTATAACTATGGGGTACCCTAACATCTTCGGTCTCACGGATCCATACGGTAGTCATAATCAACTCGTAGATCCAATGGCTCCCGGGATCGGGAAGGTGTGCACCGGCTCGATAATCTGCACCGGGGATGCCATTCTTCTCTAGGGTCCCGCCATCTATGGTCCTGTAATATTTTCCCCAAACCGGGATGAGACTTTGTCTCAGCAAGTTCACCCCTCCTAAACCCCTATTAGAAAGTAAATACGCCCCAAAGTAGCTTAGCCACGACATCAAGAAGACTTACCTCGTCTTAGCCCTCATCTGTGAGTTAGCACGCTATATAATTCAAGCACGTGCAATTCCTAATAACTCAACGCCGGAGGTACAATCACAACATCGAACAGCTCAATCACGGGATCGTCTCGGCGATCAATCGGCTCGGCCGATTACATGTCATTCTAGTAAATCAATTCTCGCTCCCAATCTCGACCCTAAAGGAAGGTTTAATAACCAGTGGCAATCACGGCCCCACTCGGCACGAACTACAATTAGGTGGTAGTTTACGGCCTCATTAGGCATGACCTCTCATAGGTGGTCCATCACGACCCTATTAGGCACGACCTCTCATAGGTGGTCCATCACGGCCATATTAGGCACGACCTCTCATAGGTAGTCCATCACGGTCTCCCGGGCATGACCTCTAATAGGTGGTCCATCCATGCCTCCTTTGAGCACGACCTCTAATAGGTGGTCCATCACGGCCTCCTTGCACAACCTCTAATAGGTGGTTAATCACGACCAATCTCCCATCAATTTCCACACTTAGGGTTTTCTAAAGAATTCTCATAAATCGCAATCACACTCAATTCGCCACAACCAATCATCAATTTCAAATTGTACATGCACAACCGCGATCGGCACGAAATTCTGAGCAACTAGGATCAAAAATAATTTTTGAGTTTTTTATTATAAGTAATATTTTAATAAATTTCGAATATGATATATTATTAAATAATCCAACAATTTCGAAGCATTTATTTAAATCATAAATAAATTCCTTTAAGTCACATCAAGGCTTATTTTAAAATAAACATACTTAACCTTTAAACTAAACACACTTTACCTTAATTAATCACCTTAATCTAATCAATAACTAATTAAACCAATCTAACCACCTAATCTCAATCAACTTAAGCTAAACATATTTAAGGCATCATTAACTCACTAATCACGGATTAGTGAGGTAAACTCACCAGAATCACTTTCCGACGAGTCTCTGGCGAAGAGCACGACGACGCCGAATACAAACCTACACGGATCAACACCAAATGAGCACTAAAAGGGGACCAAAATGAGCTCGGAAGATGCTAGATCTTGCTGGTTTTTCCAGCAACTAACCGAGCTTGAAAGGTGGTGGAACGGCGGCTGAACGGACGGAGAAACGGCGAGAGGAGAACCGGCGACAGCTTGAGCAACAACCGGCGAGGCTTGAGCGAACGAACGAGCGGTGACGGGAGCTTCGATGAGGCACGGCGACGTCGAGCAGGTGCCCCGGCTTGGAGAGGCGACGACGGTGCGAGAGGCTTGGCGGACGAAGACGAGCAGCTCGACGCGAGAGGGCGTGCGGTCGCGCGTGGGGGGGCGGCGACGGCGAGCTCCGCGACGACGAAGGCGAGCGGTGGCGACGGTCAAGCGGCGAAGGGCGGACGGAAGGGGGCGGTTTCCGCTGGTTCTCTCTCCTTTTCCCTCCCAATCTCTCTCCTCTCAAGCTTGAAGATGATGGAGACAAGGGGGAAGTGACATCCCACCTTTCCAAGGCTTCATCTCCACCCTCCACTTGTCACAACCCTAGCCCATCTTGCCCATCCATGACATCACATGTGATGTCATCATCTACTAACTCCAACCTTCCACAACTTTAGTCCAATAGGTTCAATTTCATTTTCCACCGGGGTCCAAGTTCTTGTACCTTCAATTACTCCAATTTCCATCAATCATCTTCCAATTGAGTCCAAATTAAAGTCCACAAAAATTATCCCATGATCCTAATAAGATGTGTGACATGACCGAGCTTCCGACTTCTAAATTCAATCTCAATTTTTTCGATTGAATTCAATCTTGTGCGATTTCGGCGCGCCTAATCCACTAAGTGGCTTTTAGGGAAATTTTCTTGCATCCGACCCGAGGTGATCGGTCCCCAAGTCTAACGCGGTAAGAGACGAACTATATGCACAATTGAATCGCCTGACTAAATTGACTGAAAATAAAATTGAGAAAAATCAGGATGTCACAACTCTTCCCCTCATATAAAATTGTCCTCGAAATTTAAACAATTACACATTTTGCTCAAAAGGTGGGGGTACAATTCTCTCATCAACTCTTCGAGTCTCCAAAGTTGCTCATTCAAGTGCCATGGTGCTGCCATACCACTTTGACCATTGAGATGGTCCCCGGTGCGCGAACTTGCTCTTTGCGATCCACAATTTGAACCAGGCTTTCAACGTAAGACACTTTGTCATCCACGTCTAATTCCTCGAAATTTAGCACGTGAGTCGGGTCGAGTTCATACTTCCTCAACATTAACACGTGAAAGACGTCGTGCACGTGACAACTTCGGCGGTAGTGCAAGACGATACGCCGAGTCCTTATTCTTTCTAAAATCTCAAATGGACCTACGTACCTCGGACTCGATTTTCCCTTTTTGCCAAAGCGGGAAGTACCTCTCACCGATGACACCTTCAAGAAGACGTGCTCACCAACCTGGAATTCTAATGGCCTTCGACGCTTATCGGCATAACTTTTCGACGGCTTTGAGCGGTTTTCAACCTATTTCTGATAACTGCAACTGCCTCTGCTGACTGCTAAACCAACTCTGGACCGGTGATCTTTCTTTCTCCGACCTCATCCCAACACACTAGCGTTCTGCATGCTCTGCCATACAATGCTTCAAAAGGAGCCATTTGAATACTCTGCTGATAACTATTGTTGTAAGCGAACTCGACCAAATGAAGCTGTTTCTCCCAACTTCCTTTGAAGTCCAAGACACAAGCTCGCAGCATGTCCTCAAGAGTCTGAATTGTCCTCTCAGATTGGCCATTAGTCTGCGGGTGATAGGCCGTACTATACTGCAGCTTTGTTCCTAAAGCAGATTGCAAGCTCTTCCAAAAACGGTGAACCTCGGGTCTCTATCTGAAGTAATTGTAACTGGCACTCCATGCATACGAACCACTTGACGTACATATAGATCTGCAAGTCTATCCAAACTCAAGTCTCTTTGAACTGCAATGAAGTGAGCCGACTTTGTCAGTCTGTCGACCACTACCCAAATCAAATAGTTCCCTCTCTGGCTCCTCGGTAGTCCCGTCACGAAGTCCATCGTGATATGCTCCCATTTCCACTCTGGGATCTCAAGGGGTCGCAAAAGTCCTCTCGGTTTGCAATGCTGAGCTTTCATTTGCTGACACGTCAAACACTTGGTAACATGCTTGGCGATGTCCGCCTTCATGCCACACCACCAGAAGTGTTGACGCAGATTCTGATATATCTTGGTACTACCAGGATGAATGTTGTAATTGCTACGATGCGCTTCTGATAGAATCTCTTTTCTAAGCTCCACATCATCCGGTACAACCAATTGACCTTGGAACCTCAATGTTTCATCCTCAGAAATCTGAAAGTTAGCCTTCCTTTTCTTTGCATCCTCTTGCAAGATTTTCTAAACATCTTGAATCCGTCCGTTGGCGTTCGATTTTGACACACTTCCGGTTCGATTCTAAGGGTGGCCACAAGATTCGAAAGGTGGCCTACCTCGAACTTGAAATATGAATCCCGTGCTCTCTCAATTAGACCCCATTCCTTGAGTACCATATGAGCAACTGAAGACTTATTACTTAGTGCATCGGCAACCTTATTCGCCTTTCACAGGTGATACAAAATCTCACAATCATAGTCCTTTAAGAGCTCCATTCATCGACGCTGTCTCATATTCAACTCCTTCTGAGAGAATAGGTATTTGAGACTTTGATGGTCTGTGAAGATCTGAAATCTTTCTCTATACAAATAGTGTCTCCAAATCTTCAAGGCAAAGATGATCGCTGCAAGCTCCAAGTCATGCGTTGGGTAATTCAACTCGTGAGGTCTTAACTGACGGGACACGTATGCAACAACCCTACCATACTACATTAACATGCAACCCAATCCCTTAAATGACGCATCACTGTAGATCTCAAACCCTCATGGACCGGATGGAATAGTAAGCACGGGTGCGGTAGTTAGCTTATGCTTAAGCTCTTAGAAACTATTCTCGCACTTATCCGTCCACACAAACTTCTCTTCCTTCTTCAGAAGTCTCGTCATCGACGATGCTACCCTTGAAAACCCTTTTATAAAGCGTACGTAATACCCTCGTTAAACCCGAAAGCTTCGATTTCCGTCCTTGTCGTCGGTCTCGGCCAGCTTGATCACCGCCTCAATCTTTGCGGGGTCCACCGAGATTCCTTCTCGGAGATGACATGACCTAGGAAAGCCACACGAGTCAGCCAAAACTCGCACTTACTAAACTTGGCATACGGCTCGTGATCTCTTAAGGTCTAAAGCACTATCCTTAAGTGCTTTTCATGATCCTCGCACTCCTTGAATACACCAGGATGTCGTCGATGAAAACAATTACAAACTGATCTAAGTACTCTTTGAACACTCGATTCATCAAATCCATGAAAGCAGCGGGGCGTTTGTCAACCCAAACGGCATCACAAACTCATAATGGCCGTATCGAGTGCGAAACGCCGACTTCGGGATATCTTCCTTCTTGATTCTTAGCCGATGATACCCCGTCCTCAAGTAGATCTTAGAAAATATCAACGCTCCTTGAAGCTGATCAAACAAATCATCAATCCTTGGCAACGGGTACTTGTTCTTAATTGTCACCTAGTTGAGCCGTTGGTAATCGATGCACAAGCGTAATGAACCATCTTTCTTCTTCACAAACAATACCCCGAGTGCTCCCCAAGGTGATGCGCTTGGACGTATAAATCCTTTATCCAACAACTCTTGCATTTGCACCTTTAGTTCCTTAAGCTCGACAAGGCCATTTGGTAAGGAGCTTTAGAGATCGGCTCGTCCGGGGGCTAATTCGATCACAAACTCTATCTCTCTCTCTCTGGCGGTAAACCCGGTAATTCTTTCGGAAACACGTACGGGAACTCTCGTACCACTACGATATCTTCAATCTTTAACTCCTCTCTTGTCGTGTCTATGACAATTGCTAGGTAACCTTGGCAACCCTTGCCTAACAAGCGGGTTGCTTCAAGCGATGAGATTAAGGAAACCAAGGGCCCTCCTCGACTTCCAATAAATTCGAAGCTCTCACCCCCTAACGGGTTAAATCCGAATCGTCTTGCAATAGCAATCCATTTTAGCTCGTTGCTTGGTGAGCCGATCCATGCCAATTATCACATCAAAATCATACATGGCTAGGACTATCGGTCTATCCTCCCTCTCGCTCACCAATCACTAACTTGCAACCAAGGCAACCTACCGTAGCTAACACTTTATCTTTCAACGGAGTAGATATACTAATCACACTCCAACGATTTAGGAATTAATTCTACCAATTTAACAAATCTTTCGGCTATAAATGAATGCGAAGCTCCGGGATCAAACAAAGCATAAACGGAGTTGGTCGTTCAGAAGACCATACCTATGACCACGTTAGGCGCATCCTCCGCTGTCCTCTTGGTCAACGCATAAGTCCTTCCCACGTTTGGAGGTCGGTTCAATCCACCCGACGGCATGATCTGCGGTGTGAATCCTACTGTTCGGCCTAGCGGTGGCGGTGGTGGCAGCGAGGTCGTCTCATTTGTCTCCTAGGACAAACCCTAGCAATGTGACTACGCAGGCCACATTCATAGTAAACACCCGTCCTAGGAGGACACGGGGCTGAGCCATGTTGCCTTCCACACAAACGACATGCTCCATTGAAGCTCGATGACGGCTTCCCCACTCCACCCTTCCTGGTGGGTGGAACATGGTACCTTCCCCCAGGCATCGGCCTCCTCCCAAACCGATTATCACCTCTGCTTGAATTAAACTGCGACCCAGATGCGGCAGCTTTCTCATTCGGTCTTTCTCAATCGGCTGGGCCCGCTTGTAAAGATCCTTGTACTCCTTCAAATCTAACGGAACCAAAAAGCTCCTCACCTCCGATCTAAGCCCATCTCTAAACCTTCGAATTCGGTCTACCGGTTTCGGACTAATTCGGGGGCATGCCGACGGTTCGGCAAACTTCGCTTCATACTGATCGACTGTCATTGTACCTTGACGAAGGCGTTGGAACTCCGTCATCTTCAACTCTTTAGCACAATCAGAAAAATACTTCTCATTGAAGGCCTTTAGAAACGCATTCCACTCTCAAGCTACACCATCAAGGAACATTATCCCTTTATTAGTCTTCCACCATGTGGCTGCGGTCCCCTCAGGCGATAGGCCGCCAAAGAGGACCTTCTCTCCTTCGGTGCACAACGGCGGCTCAAAGGCATTCTCTTGTTCCTAAACCCATAGTGCTTTGCGGCTTCGGGATCTCCCGCTCCCGTGAACGTTGGTGGGTTCAATCTCGAAAGTGCTATACCAACTTCCGCTTAGGCCTCCCGGTGGCCACATCCTCAAGTGGAATTTCCTTAAGTTCCTCTTCCGGCTCGGCAACCGATGCGGCGGCATTAGCGCATTGGTGGCGAGCGGCGATAGCGGCGGGCGAAGCGGCGGCCCGCTCGGTCTAGTCTATTACCCATCATCTCAAGCATCCGCATGATCCCAACAAACCTCGTATCCTCAAGGGCCAGGTCGCATCCTCCGGAGGTGACGTCGCACCACTTGCACCGGCCTCGGCTTGCGCTCTTCCCAAGGCACTTCGGGCACCGACTCATCGACGGCCCACCCCGAAACATGGGGCCTACGCTCTCTTCCTAGTAGCTCTTGGCACTCGGTCACTCATGCTACGGGCTCAATATAGATGCCTATTGGCGAATTCCAATACTATATTAGAATTTGAGTAACCTTTCAACCAAGCTAACAAACAACTAACAATCACATGCATTAGAATATGAAAAGTTCTTCCTACTAACTATCCCATGACTCATTGCCCTTATCACTCCATACACAAACCTAGCTCTGATACCACTTAAACGGGGTTGTCACGCCCCAAACCCGAGACACGTGAAACAACCCACCGTGGTCATGTAAATGCGACATTCCCAGGTAGTGTCGTCGACCCCAATTTACTTTTTAATGCGCAAGCGGAACATACTAAGAAACCCCTTACAAGCATACGGGATAGGAACAAGCAGGGAACATCAATTCAAAATCAAACAACATACTTTCATACATCATCATCATTACAAGGTTTACGAACTTCAACAGGATCCAGAGACCATGCACCAAAAATGGGTCAGAGATTATGTGCATCAAAAAGGGGTTAGATATTATGTGCATCAAAAAGGGGTTAGCCTACACAACATGGATCAACCCACCAAAAAGAGGAATAGTCCTACCACTACTAATCGGACTCGTTCGACGATCCCACATCCTCCACCTACGACAACGGTAGGTCGGAGACGATGGGTCATCCACCCTACCATCGGGAAGGTCAACTACACCCTCACCCGTGATAGCATCCATCACGGCCAGTGGAATATCAAAAGCGTCAAGTGGACCAATCCTAAAGCCATTGGCCCCAAAACGGAACCAAGCCCTATACCTATGGGGTACCCTAACATCTTTAGTCTCCTGATCCATACAATAGTCCCGATCAACTCGTAGACCCAATGGCTCCCATGATCGGGGAAGGTGTGCACTTGCTCGATAATCTCGCACTTTGGGATGCCATTCTTCTGCGGGGTCCCGCCATCTACGGTCCCGTAATATTTTCCCCAAACCGGGATGAGACTTTGTCTCGGAAGTTCACCCCTCCTAAACCCTATTAGAAAGTAAATACATCCCAAAGTAGCTTAGCCACGACATCAAGAAAACTTACCTCGTCTTAGCCCTCATCTACAAGGTTAGCACAGTTTATATAATTCAACCACGTGCAATTCTAATAACTCAATGACGAGGTACAATCACAACATCGGGAACAGCTCAATCATAGGGATCGTCTCAGCGATCAATCGACTCGGCCGATTACATGTCATTCTAGTAAATCAATTACTGCTCCCAATCTCGACCCTATAGGAAGGTTTAATAACCAGTGGCAATCACGGCCCCACTCGGCACGACCTACAATTAGGTGGTAGTTCACGGCCTCATTAGGCACGACCTCTCATAGGTGGTCCATCAAACGGCCTCCTGGGCACCCTCTAATAGGGGTCCATCACGACCTCTAATAGGTGGTTAATCACGGCCAATCTCCCATCAATTTCCACACTTAAGGTTTTCTAAAGAATCCTCATAAATCGCAATCACACTCAATTCGCCACAACCAATCATCAATTTCAAATTGTACATGCACAGCGATCGGTACGAAATTCGAGCAACTAGGATCAAAAATAATTTTTCGAGTTTTTTATTATAAGTAATATTTTAATAAATTTCTGAATATGATATATTATTAAATAATCCAACAACTTCGAAGCATTTATTTAAATCATAAATAAATTCATTTAAGTCACATCAAGGCTTATTTTAAAATAAACATACTTAACCTTTAAACTAAACACACTTTACTTTAATTAATCACCTTAATCTAATCCACAACTAATTAAACTAATCTAACCACCTAACCTTAATCAACTTAAGCTAAACATACTTAAGGCATCATTAACTCGCTAATCACGGTTTAGTGAGAGTAAACTCACCGGAATCACTTTCCGACGAGTCTCCGGCGAAGAGCACGACGACGCCGACGACAAACCTACACGGATCAACACCAAATGAGCACTAAAAGGGGACCAAAATGAGCTCGGAAGGGCTAGATCTTGTTGGTTTTTCCAGCAACTAACCGAGCTTGAAAGGTGGTGGAACGGCGGCTGAACGGACGAAGAAACGGCAAGGAGAACCAGCGACAGCTTGAGCAACAACCGGCGAGGCTTGAGCGAACAAACGGCGGTGACGGGAGCTTCGATGAGGCACGGCGATGTCGAGCGACTGCTGGCTTGGAGAGGCGACGACGGTGCGAGAGGCTTGGCGGACGAAGACGAGCGCTCGACGCGAGAGGGCGTGCGGTCGCGCGTGGGCGAGCGGCGACGGCGAGCTCCGCGACGACGAAGGCGAGCGGTGGCGACGGTCAAGCGGCGAAGGGCGGACGGAAGGGCGGTTTCCGCTGGTTCTCTCTCCTTTTCCCTCCCAATCTCTCTCCTCTCAAGCTTGAAGATGATGGAGACAAGGGGGAAGTGACATCCCACCTTTCCAAGGCTTCATCTCCACCCTCCACTTGTCACAACCCTAGCCCATCTTGCCTCATCCATGACATCACATGTGATGTCATCATCCACTAACTCCAACCTTCCATAACTTTAGTCCAATAGGTTCAATTTCATTTTCCACGGGGTCCAAGTTCTTGTACCTTCAATTACTCCAATTTCCATCAATCATCTTTCAATTGAGTCCAAATTAAAATCCACAAAAATTATCCCATGATCCTAATAAGATGTGTGACATGACCGAGCTTCCGACTTCTAAATTCAATCTCAATTTTTTCGGTTGAATTCAATCTTGTGCGATTTCAGCGTGCCTAATCCACTGAGTGGCTTTTAGGGAAATTTTCTTACATCCGACTCGAGGGTGATCAGTCCCCAAGTCTGACGCGGTAAAATTCCTTAATTACCTCACTCAATAGACTAGTTCCCTCGTGAGTGGCCAACTCTAAGAGACGAACTATATGCACAATTGAATTGCCCGACTCAATTGACTGAAAATAAAATTGAGGAAAATCGGAATGTCACAAGAGTTATCCCATAAATACCTAAGAGTTATTCCATCTACAAGAGTCTTACTTCGAGGAACTCTGTCAAAGAGTTTCTCTATTCTACAAACACCCAAAGCATTAATAGCTTCATTTTTTCTAGACAATGATCTCTTGCTTAAACTTATTTCTGCAATATCAACCCTTGCACCTATGTATTCCAATGGTGGGCGAAGTTTAAATTTACCTTCATAGCGTACCGTGACATAAACTTTGTTCTCGGCCATTGGACCTACAAGGGAACAGAAACAAAAAGCAGAGCACTTTCAATCATCAAATTATTGAAGCAATGTTTAAGTTCTAAATTAAAGACATTTTTATAAAAGACTAACAATCAATACAGAAACAATAAATTAGCATAATCTGCTTTACAACCACAATGCAACTACATGATCAATAGTGAGAGCAATGTTCTAATTTGCAGCAATGTTATAATTTATCGCAAGAATTGGAAAATGGAAAACAACCATAATGCAGAGTAAACGCCGCTATAATATAGAAAGTAAAACGCCTTTGCAAAACAAAACAAAACAAAAAATGGTAATATTACTATGACATACCCAAATGTTGTAATGTAGAGAGTGATACCTGCATGAGGAGTCGCCATCGTTGTCCCCGATGCCGCTCGCTCCGCCGCTAAGACGCCGAGATGCCCAGAAGACATGTCTTTGCACGAACTCGCAATCATCAAAGAAGAGAACATAAAGTTGATGTGTGTCAAACTCAAGCTCTCTGAACTCCAAATAATGAAGAAATGAGGACACCAATGACATCATTTTACATAATGCGAGAGATTAAAGCACCTTTGCAAAAAAAAAAAAAAAAAAAAAAGCGTAGCATTACCATAAGATACCCAAATGATATAATGCAGAGAGCAATACCTACGTGAGGAGGAGTCGCCATCGTCGTTGCTAACCCTGTGGTCGTCCCCGACACCAATCGCTTCACCACTAAGATTTCTAGACTCCTGCAAAGAAGCCTTCACACGAACTCACAATCGTCAAAGGAAGGAAAGAACACGAACTCACGACGAGCGTCGAACTCAAGGTCAATGATGACCCAAATCGCAAGAGAAATGCAAGATCATCAAATTTGGGGCTTAGGGTTCGGACGAATTCGATTTGGGGCTTAGGGTTCGTACGAATTCGATTTGTGGCTTAGGGTTCGATGAGTTCGATTTGTGACTTAGGGTTCGGATGAGTTCAATTTGGGGCTTAGGGTTCGGATAAGTTCGGTTTTGGGGCTTAGGGGACACTCGGAAAGTGAAAGAATACGTAGAGATGGAGAGGGTAGGGAGAACACGACGGTGAAAAAGACATACAGACGGAGGGGGAGATGACGTCGTGGTGAAGAAGAAAAGGGAGACGACATCGTGATGAAGAAGAAAGGAGGAGACGACATCGTTCTGCATGCGTGGCTTTGTTTTTTTTTTTTAAACTATACGCAAGGGAGGATAGAGAAATGATAAAATAAAAAAAAAAAGCCACGTAGGGCCACGTCAGCTTTTTCCATTAAGAAATTAGACGGCGTCGATTTTAGGACTCTTTTGAAACATTTTGACAAGTTGTAGGACTTAAATGCACTTTTTGCAAGTTTTAGAACTGAAATGCATTTTCGTGACAAGTTTTAGGACTTCTGGAACACTTATCCCTTAAGAGAAATTTGTCTTGAGCTATTGAGCTAGAATTGCCCTTATATGAGATGCCCCATATAACGGATGCGGGTCGCAGTTGATTCTAGGCCCATGCTCCTTTGGGAACGCCGTTGATGTCTTGTGACGAAGCCGCGCTCCAAGGTGGGGAGGCGATGCCCGGCTATATGTCGGTAGATAGCCGGCCGTGTGTAGGCTATACCCTTGTGTGTGTAGTGGATAATGATTGAAACACTTGCTGTGATTGCGAATTAAGTGAAATTGATTGTGTTCCAATGGTTTAAGTTTCTGTTATTACACGTGATCGAGTGACATGAATTGTACTAATTTACGGGAAGGTAAGAAGGCAAGGTAAGTCTTATGTGCTGTGTGGCTAGACCACCCCGGGGCGTATTTTTTTTCTAATAGGGGTTTAGAAGCGGTGAACTTGCTGAGACAATGTCTTATCCCGATTTTGAGAAAATATTACAAGACCGTAGATTGCGGGACCTCACGGAGAAGAATGGCATCCTAGTGCTGATCATCGAGAAAGGTGTGCACAACTTCCCCGATCTTGAGTCATTAGGTCTATGAGCTGATCGGGACCATCGTATGGATCCGGGAGACCGAGGATGTTAGGGTACTACATAGGTTTAGGGCTTGGTTCCGTTTTAGGGCCAATGGCTTTAGGATTGGTCCACTCGATAGTTTTGATATTCCACTTGCCGTGGTGGATGCTATTTTGGGTGAAAGTATAGCTGACCTTCATGATGGTATGGTAGACAACCCATCGTCTCCGGACCTAATGCAATCGGATGTGGAGGATGTGGAATTGACAAACGAGTCCGATTAGTAGTTATAGGGCTTGTTCCTCTTTTTGGTGGGCCGATCCATGTTGCGTAGACTAACCCTTTTTGATACACATAAACTATGACCCATTTTTTGTGCATATAGTCTCC
Source organism: Eucalyptus melliodora (assembly GCA_004368105.4). Lineage (NCBI taxonomy): Eukaryota > Viridiplantae > Streptophyta > Magnoliopsida > Myrtales > Myrtaceae > Eucalyptus > Eucalyptus melliodora. Next base: position 1,693 of record SISH04000169.1, on the reverse strand, counting down.
CTGATCTTGTTGGTGTATGTAAACCCTGGATTGATGATATATGAAAGTATGTTGGTTTGATTTTGAATTGATCTTCCGTGCTGTCCTATTTCGTATGTTTTTTATAGGAGTTTCTTAGCACGTTCCGCATGCGCATAATAATTGAATGGGGTCGGCGACACTACCTGGGGAATGTCGCATATACATGACCATGGCGAGTTGTTCACGTGTCTCGGGGTTCGGGGCATGACAACTCAACTCAATCTTATGTCGACTCACCCGTTTAATAGATTTAGTAATTTAATTGGAGTTTGAGATTTTTTAAGCCAAATCTCTCAATTGCACTAGCAATTGAAATAAAATTAGGGATCCCATTTTATGACTTAAGAAATCCAATTTCCAACGTCTCTTCTCAAAAGCAAGAAACGAAGAATCTATTTTTATTCTGTTGGATGCAAATTGCACAACTCAATATCTCCATAACTAGAACAAGAACATGCATAATTGAGTAGAAAGATTAACGCACTTGTTTTGGAATTCATCGTTCTTGAAGCAAAAAGCGAAAACACAATGTTCCACATGCAAGTCCTTATCCTCTATTGTCCTTCGTATCACTAACTCAATGAAGCAGCCCCCTCACGTTTAGCGTTAGGTAAACGCTCCTTAGGTAAGGATACATGTGAGAATTAGGATTAGAGGAGAAACTTGAGCACTATTTATAGAGTTTCCAATCGGCTCCCTCATTACGGGCCAAGCTCAACTCGGCCCACGCTAGCCAACCCCATATTAGACTAATTAAGAAATTTTCTATCTCACCTTAAACCAGTCCTATTTTGCGGTAACCGTAAAAACAGTAAATTACAATATCAATTAATATAATCCACATCAGGAAAAATCTTACATTCTCTCACTTGGACTATATTAATTGAAATCGTACCGTATGTACGCACATTGATCCATAGATAATTCTTAATAGTCAATTATATTTCATAAAGTCTTAAACAACCGAATCATAGCGGTAAGCAAATATACACCTGAGTCTTCTATGATCACGACTGCTTTCAACTTTATTAATATAGATTTAATATGATAGTGTAGCAAATGAAAAATACATTTTATAAAGAGATCCCATTTGTTAGTCATCATTCTTTACCTTAGGCGACATAAAAAAACTTATGCTATTAGAAAATGCTTTATGGTTCCAATGAAACCACATGTCTTGTCCTTACGTTAACATTTCTTTATGTATCACAAGACATATACATAAGGCTAATAAGCCGGATGCCCGGATGCCTAGCCTTTACTCAAGGTTTTAGTAATACTTTGAGACTTTTATCAATATGTATTCAACATATTAGCAATACATTCATAAATATTTTATTGAATGCAAAAATTGATACATATCAAAATGTTACTAAATGTAATAAACACATATGTAAACTTTATTAGAGAAAAAATAAAAATAAAATAGCTCCCATTAAATAACAGCATCCTAAGATGCTTCTAAGCCCATGCTAATGACATGTTGCTCAAATACACATGGGCGTAGGCCTTTAGTTAGTGGATCTACAACCATCTCATATGTAGGAATATAATCTACTACGACATCACCATTCTGCACTGATTCCTTTATAGTCAAAAACTTGACCTCCATGTGTTTAGACCCCTTAAGACTTTTGTTATTATTAATAAACAACACTGCAGAGTTATTATC
>SISH04000168.1:0-26585 GCA_004368105.4 Eucalyptus melliodora | reverse complement strand
TGGTAGGATCGCACCCGTCATGTTACGCATTGCAAACTTATTTGAAGCAAAAGCCATTTCTCGTCTTAAGAAATGTCCGGAGAGTTCTACTTCCGGCTTACGATGAGCCGTAGCGCAATCGCCGGATAATTAACGATATATTAACTTAGAAACAAGGAAAAATATACGGAAAACTTTTAAAAACCGTTTCCCTCGATGGAAATCTCGACCCGGCAAATCGTCAAATAAAAATAAAAGCGAAATAAATCCGAAATCGATCGAAATCTCGAGCCGGCAAATCGTCAAATAAAAATAACAGCGAAAAAGAGGGTGCAACACGAGGACTTCCCAGAGGTCACCCATCCTAGTACTACTCTCGCCCAAGCACGCTTAACTTCGGAGTTCTGCTGGGTTCCGGTGCATTAGTGCTGGTATGATCGCACCCGTCATGTTACGCATTGCAAACTTATTTGAAGCAAAAGCCATTTCTCGTCTTAAGAAATGACCGCCCAGTTAAACATCACCCATACCACGAGACAAACCTCAAACGCCGGATAATTAACGATATATTAACTTAGAAACAAGGAAAAATATACGGAAAACTTTTAAAAACCGTTTCCCTCGATGGAAATCTCGACCCGGCAAATCGTCAAATAAAAATAAAAGCGAAATAAATCCGAAATCGATCGAAATCTCGAGCCGGCAAATCGTCAAATAAAAATAAAAGCGAAAAAGAGGGGTGCAACACGAGGACTTCCCAGAGGTCACCCATCCTAGTACTACTCTCGCCCAAGCACGCTTAACTTCGAGTTCTGATGGGATCCGGTGCATTAGTGCTGGTATGATCGCACCCGTCATGTTACGCATTGCAAACTTATTTGAAGCAAAAGCCATTTCTCGTCTTAAGAAATGTCCGGCTAGATCTACTTCCCTAGTGCGAGCAGCCGTTGCGCAATCGCCGGATAATTAACGATATATTAACTTAGAAACAAGGAAAAATATACGGAAAACTTTTAAAAACCGTTTCCCTCGATGGAAATCTCGACCCGGCAAATCGTCAAATAAAAATAAAAGCGAAATAAATCCGAAATCGATCGAAATCTCGAGCCGGCAAATCGTCAAATAAAAATAAAAGCGAAAAAGAGGGGTGCAACACGAGGACTTCCCAGAGGTGACCCATCCTAGTACTACTCTCGCCCAAGCACTCTTAACGTACGACGTCAGATGGGATCCGGTGCATTAGTGCTGGTATGATCGCACCCGTCATGTTACGCATTGCAAACTTATTTGAAGCAAAAGCCATTTCTCGTCTTAAGAAATGTCCGGAGAGTTCTACTTCCGGCTTTCGAGGAGCCGTTGCGCAATCGCCGGATAATTAACGATATATTAACTTAGAAACAAGGAAAAATATACGGAAAACTTTTAAAAACCGTTTCCCTCGATGGAAATCTCGACCCGGCAAATCGTCAAATAAAAATAAAAGCGAAATAAATCCGAAATCGATCGAAATCTCGAGCCGGCAAATCGTCAAATAAAAATAAAAGCGAAAAAGAGGGGTGCAACACGAGGACTTCCCAGAGGTCACCCATCCTAGTACTACTCTCGCCCAAGCACGCTTAACTTCGGAGTTCTGATGGGATCCGGTGCATTAGTGCTGGTATGATCGCACCCGTCATGTTACGCATTGCAAACTTATTTGAAGCAAAAGCCATTTCTCGTCTTAAGAAATGTCCGGAGAGTTCTACTTCCGGCTTTCGAGGAGCCGTTGCGCAATCGCCGGATAATTAACGATATATTAACTTAGAAACAAGGAAAAATATACGGAAAACTTTTAAAAACCGTTTCCCTCGATGGAAATCTCGACCCGGCAAATCGTCAAATAAAAATAAAAGCGAAATAAATCCGAAATCGATCGAAATCTCGAGCCGGCAAATCGTCAAATAAAAATAAAAGCGAAAAAGAGGGGTGCAACACGAGGACTTCCCAGAGGTCACCCATCCTAGTACTACTCTCGCCCCAGCACGCTTAACTTCGGAGTTCTGATGGGATCCGGTGCATTAGTGCTGGTATGATCGCACCCGTCATGTTACGCATTGCAAACTTATTTGAAGCAAAAGCCATTTCTCGTCTTAAGAAATGTCCGGAGAGTTCTACTTCCGGCTTTCGAGGAGCCGTTGCGCAATCGCCGGATAATTAACGATATATTAACTTAGAAACAAGGAAAAATATACGGAAAACTTTTAAAAACCGTTTCCCTCGATGGAAATCTCGACCCGGCAAATCGTCAAATAAAAATAAAAGCGAAATAAATCCGAAATCGATCGAAATCTCGAGCCGGCAAATCGTCAAATAAAAATAAAAGCGAAAAAGAGGGGTGCAACACGAGGACTTCCCAGAGGTCACCCATCCTAGTACTACTCTCGCCCAAGCACGCTTAACTTCGGAGTTCTGATGGGATCCGGTGCATTAGTGCTGGTATGATCGCACCCGTCATGTTACGCATTGCAAACTTATTTGAAGCAAAAGCCATTTCTCGTCTTAAGAAATGTCCGGAGAGTTCTACTTCCGGCTTTCGAGGAGCCGTTGCGCAATCGCCGGATAATTAACGATATATTAACTTAGAAACAAGGAAAAATATACGGAAAACTTTTAAAAACCGTTTCCCTCGATGGAAATCTCGACCCGGCAAATCGTCAAATAAAAATAAAAGCGAAATAAATCCGAAATCGATCGAAATCTCGAGCCGGCAAATCGTCAAATAAAAATAAAAGCGAAAAAGAGGGGTGCAACACGAGGACTTCCCAGAGGTCACCCATCCTAGTACTACTCTCGCCCAAGCACGCTTAACTTCGAGTTCTGATGGGATCCGGTGCATTAGTGCTGGTATGATCGCACCCGTCATGTTACGCATTGCAAACTTATTTGAAGCAAAAGCCATTTCTCGTCTTAAGAAATGTCCGGAGAGTTCTACTTCCGGCTTTCGAGGAGCCGTTGCGCAATCGCCGGATAATTAACGATATATTAACTTAGAAACAAGGAAATAAATACCGAAAACTATAAAAAACCTATTCAATCGATGGAAATATCGACCCGGCAAATCGTCAAATAAAAATAAAAGCGAAATAAATCCGAAATCGATCGAAATCTCGAGCCGGCAAATCGTCAAATAAAAATAAAAGCGAAAAAGAGGGGTGCAACACGAGGACTTCCCAGAGGGTCACCCATCCTAGTACTACTCTCGCCCAAGCACGCTTAACTTCGGAGTTCTGATGGGATCCGGTGCATTAGTGCTGGTATGATCGCACCCGTCATGTTACGCATTGCAAACTTATTTGAAGCAAAAGCCATTTCTCGTCTTAAGAAATGTCCGGAGAGTTCTACTTCCGGCTTTCGAGGAGCCGTTGCGCAATCGCCGGATAATTAACGATATATTAACTTAGAAACAAGGAAAAATATACGGAAAACTTTTAAAAACCGTTTCCCTCGATGGAAATCTCGACCCGGCAAAACTAAAAAAAAATATAAAAGCGAAATAAATCCTAAATCTATCGAAATCTCGAGCCGGCAAATCGTCAAATAAAAATAAAAGCGAAATAGAGGGTTGAAACAAGAGTAATTCCCATTATGTCACCAATCCTAGTACTACTCTCGCCCAAGCACGCTTAACTTCAGAGTTCTGATGGGATCCGGTGCATTAGTGCTGGTATGATCGCACCCGTCATGTTACGCATTGCAAACTTATTTGAAGCAAAAGCCATTTCTCGTCTTAAGAAATGTCCGGAGAGTTCTACTTCCGGCTTTCGAGGAGCCGTTGCGCAATCGCCGGATAATTAACGATATATTAACTTAGAAACAAGGAAAAATATACGGAAAACTTTTAAAAACCGTTTCCCTCGATGGAAATCTCGACCCGGCAAATCGTCAAATAAAAATAAAAGCGAAATAAATCCGAAATCGATCGAAATCTCGAGCCGGCAAATCGTCAAATAAAAATAAAAGCGAAAAAGAGGGGTGCAACACGAGGACTTCCCAGAGGTCACCCATCCTAGTACTACTCTCGCCCAAGCACGCTTAACTTCGGAGTTCTGATGGGATCCGGTGCATTAGTGCTGGTATGATCGCACCCGTCATGTTACGCATTGCAAACTTATTTGAAGCAAAAGCCATTTCTCGTCTTAAGAAATGTCCGGAGAGTTCTACTTCCGGCTTTCGAGGAGCCGTTGCGCAATCGCCGGATAATTAACGATATATTAACTTAGAAACAAGGAAAAATATACGGAAAACTTTTAAAAACCGTTTCCCTCGATGGAAATCTCGACCCGGCAAATCGTCAAATAAAAATAAAAGCGAAATAAATCCGAAATCGATCGAAATCTCGAGCCGGCAAATCGTCAAATAAAAATAAAAGCGAAAAAGGGGTGCAACACGAGGACTTCCCAGAGGTCACCCATCCTAGTACTACTCTCGCCCAAGCACGCTTAACTTCGGAGTTCTGATGGGATCCGGTGCATTAGTGCTGGTATGATCGCACCCGTCATGTTACGCATTGCAAACTTATTTGAAGCAAAAGCCATTTCTCGTCTTAAGAAATGTCCGGAGAGTTCTACTTCCGGCTTTCGAGGAGCCGTTGCGCAATCGCCGGATAATTAACGATATATTAACTTAGAAACAAGGAAAAATATACGGAAAACTTTTAAAAACCGTTTCCCTCGATGGAAATCTCGACCCGGCAAATCGTCAAATAAAAATAAAAGCGAAATAAATCCGAAATCGATCGAAATCTCGAGCCGGCAAATCGTCAAATAAAAATAAAAGCGAAAAAGAGGGGTGCAACACGAGGACTTCCCAGAGGTCACCCATCCTAGTACTACTCTCGCCCGAGCACGCTTAACTTCGAGTTCGATGGGATCCGGTGCATTAGTGCTGGTATGATCGCACCCGTCATGTTACGCATTGCAAACTTATTTGAAGCAAAAGCCATTTCTCGTCTTAAGAAATGTCCGGAGAGTTCTACTTCCGGCTTTCGAGGAGCCGTTGCGCAATCGCCGGATAATTAACGATATATTAACTTAGAAACAAGGAAAAATATACGGAAAACTTTTAAAAACCGTTTCCCTCGATGGAAATCTCGACCCGGCAAATCGTCAAATAAAAATAAAAGCGAAATAAATCCGAAATCGATCGAAATCTCGAGCCGGCAAATCGTCAAATAAAAATAAAAGCGAAAAAGAGGGGTGCAACACGAGGACTTCCACTGAGGTCACCCATCCTAGTACTACTCTCGCCCAAGCACGCTTAACTTCGAGTTCCGATGGGATCCGGCATTAGTGCTGGTATGATCGCACCCGTCATGTTACGCATTGCAAACTTATTTGAAGCAAAAGCCATTTCTCGTCTTAAGAAATGTCCGGAGAGTTCTACTTCCGGCTTTCGAGGAGCCGTTGCGCAATCGCCGGATAATTAACGATATATTAACTTAGAAACAAGGAAAAATATACGGAAAACTTTTAAAAACCGTTTCCCTCGATGGAAATCTCGACCCGGCAAATCGTCAAATAAAAATAAAAGCGAAATAAATCCGAAATCGATCGAAATCTCGAGCCGGCAAATCGTCAAATAAAAATAAAAGCGAAAAAGAGGGGTGCAACACGAGGACTTCCCAGAGGTCACCCATCCTAGTACTACTCTCGCCCAAGCACGCTTAACTTCGAGTTCGATGGGATCCGGCATTAGTGCTGGTATGATCGCACCCGTCATGTTACGCATTGCAAACTTATTTGAAGCAAAAGCCATTTCTCGTCTTAAGAAATGTCCGGAGAGTTCTACTTCCGGCTTTCGAGGAGCCGTTGCGCAATCGCCGGATAATTAACGATATATTAACTTAGAAACAAGGAAAAATATACGGAAAACTTTTAAAAACCGTTTCCCTCGATGGAAATCTCGACCCGGCAAATCGTCAAATAAAAATAAAAGCGAAATAAATCCGAAATCGATCGAAATCTCGAGCCGGCAAATCGTCAAATAAAAATAAAAGCGAAAAAGAGGGGTGCAACACGAGGACTTCCCAGAGGTCACCCATCCTAGTACTACTCTCGCCCAAGCACGCTTAACTTCGAGAGTTCTGATGGGATCCGGTGCATTAGTGCTGGTATGATCGCACCCGTCATGTTACGCATTGCAAACTTATTTGAAGCAAAAGCCATTTCTCGTCTTAAGAAATGTCCGGAGAGTTCTACTTCCGGCTTTCGAGGAGCCGTTGCGCAATCGCCGGATAATTAACGATATATTAACTTAGAAACAAGGAAAAATATACGGAAAACTTTTAAAAACCGTTTCCCTCGATGGAAATCTCGACCCGGCAAATCGTCAAATAAAAATAAAAGCGAAATAAATCCGAAATCGATCGAAATCTCGAGCCGGCAAATCGTCAAATAAAAATAAAAGCGAAAAAGAGGGGTGCAACACGAGGACTTCCCAGAGGTCACCCATCCTAGTACTACTCTCGCCCAAGCACGCTTAACTTCGGAGTTCGATGGGATCCGGTGCATTAGTGCTGGTATGATCGCACCCGTCATGTTACGCATTGCAAACTTATTTGAAGCAAAAGCCATTTCTCGTCTTAAGAAATGTCCGGAGAGTTCTACTTCCGGCTTTCGAGGAGCCGTTGCGCAATCGCCGGATAATTAACGATATATTAACTTAGAAACAAGGAAAAATATACGGAAAACTTTTAAAAACCGTTTCCCTCGATGGAAATCTCGACCCGGCAAATCGTCAAATAAAAATAAAAGCGAAATAAATCCGAAATCGATCGAAATCTCGAGCCGGCAAATCGTCAAATAAAAATAAAAGCGAAAAAGAGGGGTGCAACACGAGGACTTCCCAGAGGTCACCCATCCTAGTACTACTCTCGCCCAAGCACGCTTAACTTCGGAGTTCTGATGGGATCCGGTGCATTAGTGCTGGTATGATCGCACCCGTCATGTTACGCATTGCAAACTTATTTGAAGCAAAAGCCATTTCTCGTCTTAAGAAATGTCCGGAGAGTTCTACTTCCGGCTTTCGAGGAGCCGTTGCGCAATCGCCGGATAATTAACGATATATTAACTTAGAAACAAGGAAAAATATACGGAAAACTTTTAAAAACCGTTTCCCTCGATGGAAATCTCGACCCGGCAAATCGTCAAATAAAAATAAAAGCGAAATAAATCCGAAATCGATCGAAATCTCGAGCCGGCAAATCGTCAAATAAAAATAAAAGCGAAAAAGAGGGGTGCAACACGAGGACTTCCCAGAGGTCACCCATCCTAGTACTACTCTCGCCCAAGCACGCTTAACTTCGAGTTCGATGGGATCCGGTGCATTAGTGCTGGTATGATCGCACCCGTCATGTTACGCATTGCAAACTTATTTGAAGCAAAAGCCATTTCTCGTCTTAAGAAATGTCCGGAGAGTTCTACTTCCGGCTTTCGAGGAGCCGTTGCGCAATCGCCGGATAATTAACGATATATTAACTTAGAAACAAGGAAAAATATACGGAAAACTTTTAAAAACCGTTTCCCTCGATGGAAATCTCGACCCGGCAAATCGTCAAATAAAAATAAAAGCGAAATAAATCCGAAATCGATCGAAATCTCGAGCCGGCAAATCGTCAAATAAAAATAAAAGCGAAAAAGAGGGGTGCAACACGAGGACTTCCCAGAGGTCACCCATCCTAGTACTACTCTCGCCCAAGCACGCTTAACTTCGAGGTCTGATGGGATCCGGTGCATTAGTGCTGGTATGATCGCACCCGTCATGTTACGCATTGCAAACTTATTTGAAGCAAAAGCCATTTCTCGTCTTAAGAAATGTCCGGAGAGTTCTACTTCCGGCTTTCGAGGAGCCGTTGCGCAATCGCCGGATAATTAACGATATATTAACTTAGAAACAAGGAAAAATATACGGAAAACTTTTAAAAACCGTTTCCCTCGATGGAAATCTCGACCCGGCAAATCGTCAAATAAAAATAAAAGCGAAATAAATCCGAAATCGATCGAAATCTCGAGCCGGCAAATCGTCAAATAAAAATAAAAGCGAAAAAGAGGGGTGCAACACGAGGACTTCCCAGAGGTCACCCATCCTAGTACTACTCTCGCCCAAGCACGCTTAACTTCGAGTTCCGATGGGATCCGGTGCATTAGTGCTGGTATGATCGCACCCGTCATGTTACGCATTGCAAACTTATTTGAAGCAAAAGCCATTTCTCGTCTTAAGAAATGTCCGGAGAGTTCTACTTCCGGCTTTCGAGGAGCCGTTGCGCAATCGCCGGATAATTAACGATATATTAACTTAGAAACAAGGAAAAATATACGGAAAACTTTTAAAAACCGTTTCCCTCGATGGAAATCTCGACCCGGCAAATCGTCAAATAAAAATAAAAGCGAAATAAATCCGAAATCGATCGAAATCTCGAGCCGGCAAATCGTCAAATAAAAATAAAAGCGAAAAAGAGGGGTGCAACACGAGGACTTCCCAGGAGGTCACCCATCCTAGTACTACTCTCGCCCAAGCACGCTTAACTTCGGAGTTCTGATGGGATCCGGTGCATTAGTGCTGGTATGATCGCACCCGTCATGTTACGCATTGCAAACTTATTTGAAGCAAAAGCCATTTCTCGTCTTAAGAAATGTCCGGAGAGTTCTACTTCCGGCTTTCGAGGAGCCGTTGCGCAATCGCCGGATAATTAACGATATATTAACTTAGAAACAGGAAAAATATACGGAAAACTTTTAAAGACCGTTTCCCTCCATGGAAATCTCGACCCGGCAAATCGTCAAATAAAAATAAAAGCGAAATAAATCCGAAATCGATCGAAATCTCGAGCCGGCAAATCGTCAAATAAAAATAAAAGCGAAAAAGAGGGGTGCAACACGAGGACTTCCCAGGAGGTCACCCATCCTAGTACTACTCTCGCCCAAGCACGCTTAACTTCGAGTTCTGATGGGATCCGGTGCATTAGTGCTGGTATGATCGCACCCGTCATGTTACGCATTGCAAACTTATTTGAAGCAAAAGCCATTTCTCGTCTTAAGAAATGTCCGGAGAGTTCTACTTCCGGCTTTCGAGGAGCCGTTGCGCAATCGCCGGATAATTAACGATATATTAACTTAGAAACAAGGAAAAATATACGGAAAACTTTTAAAAACCGTTTCCCTCGATGGAAATCTCGACCCGGCAAATCGTCAAATAAAAATAAAAGCGAAATAAATCCGAAATCGATCGAAATCTCGAGCCGGCAAATCGTCAAATAAAAATAAAAGCGAAAAAGAGGGGTGCAACACGAGGACTTCCCAGAGGTCACCCATCCTAGTACTACTCTCGCCCAAGCACGCTTAACTTCGGAGTTCTGATGGGATCCGGTGCATTAGTGCTGGTATGATCGCACCCGTCATGTTACGCATTGCAAACTTATTTGAAGCAAAAGCCATTTCTCGTCTTAAGAAATGTCCGGAGAGTTCTACTTCCGGCTTTCGAGGAGCCGTTGCGCAATCGCCGGATAATTAACGATATATTAACTTAGAAACAAGGAAAAATATACGGAAAACTTTTAAAAACCGTTTCCTCGATGGAAATCTCGACCCGGCAAATCGTCAAATAAAAATAAAAGCGAAATAAATCCGAAATCGATCGAAATCTCGAGCCGGCAAATCGTCAAATAAAAATAAAAGCGAAAAAGAGGGGTGCAACACGAGGACTTCCCAGAGGTCACCCATCCTACTACTACACTCGCCCAAGCACGCTTAACCTCGGACTACGTCAGGTATCCGGTGCATTAGTGCTGGTATGATCGCACCCGTCATGTTACGCATTGCAAACTTATTTGAAGCAAAAGCCATTTCTCGTCTTAAGAAATGTCCGGAGAGTTCTACTTCCGGCTTTCGAGGAGCCGTTGCGCAATCGCCGGATAATTAACGATATATTAACTTAGAAACAAGGAAAACTATACGGAAAACTTTTAAAAACGGTTTCCCTCGATGGAAATCTCGACACCGCAAAACGGCCAATAAAAGTAAAAGCGAAATAAATCCGAAATCGATCGAAATCTCGAGCCGGCAAATCGTCAAATAAAAATAAAAGCGAAAAAGAGGGGTGCAACACGAGGACTTCCCAGAGGTCACCCATCCTAGTACTACTCTCGCCCAAGCACGCTTAACTTCGAGTTCTGATGGGATCCGGTGCATTAGTGCTGGTATGATCGCACCCGTCATGTTACGCATTGCAAACTTATTTGAAGCAAAAGCCATTTCTCGTCTTAAGAAATGTCCGGAGAGTTCTACTTCCGGCTTTCGAGGAGCCGTTGCGCAATCGCCGGATAATTAACGATATATTAACTTAGAAACAAGGAAAAATATACGGAAAACTTTTAAAAACCGTTTCCCTCGATGGAAATCTCGACCCGGCAAATCGTCAAATAAAAATAAAAGCGAAATAAATCCGAAATCGATCGAAATCTCGAGCCGGCAAATCGTCAAATAAAAATAAAAGCGAAAAAGAGGGGTGCAACACGACGACTTCCCAGGAGGTCACCCATCCTAGTACTACTCTCGCCAAAGCCATATTTACTTCGGTGTTCTGCTGGGATCCGGTGCATTAGTGCTGGTATGATCGCACCCGTCATGTTACGCATTGCAAACTTATTTGAAGCAAAAGCCATTTCTCGTCTTAAGAAATGTCCGGAGAGTTCTACTTCCGGCTTTCGAGGAGCCGTTGCGCAATCGCCGGATAATTAACGATATATTAACTTAGAAACAAGGAAAAATATACGGAAAACTTTTAAAAACCGTTTCCCTCGATGGAAATCTCGACCCGGCAAATCGTCAAATAAAAATAAAAGCGAAATAAATCCGAAATCGATCGAAATCTCGAGCCGGCAAATCGTCAAATAAAAATAAAAGCGAAAAAGAGGGGTGCAACACGAGGACTTCCCAGAGGTCACCCATCCTAGTACTACTCTCGCCCAAGCACGCTTAACTTCGGAGTTCTGATGGGATCCGGTGCATTAGTGCTGTATGATCGCACCCGTCATGTTACGCATTGCAAACTTATTTGAAGCAAAAGCCATTTCTCGTCTTAAGAAATGTCCGGAGAGTTCTACTTCCGGCTTTCGAGGAGCCGTTGCGCAATCGCCGGATAATTAACGATATATTAACTTAGAAACAAGGAAAAATATACGGAAAACTTTTAAAAACCGTTTCCCTCGATGGAAATCTCGACCCGGCAAATCGTCAAATAAAAATAAAAGCGAAATAAATCCGAAATCGATCGAAATCTCGAGCCGGCAAATCGTCAAATAAAAATAAAAGCGAAAAAGAGGGGTGCAACACGAGGACTTCCCAGAGGTCACCCATCCTAGTACTACTCTCGCCCAAGCACGCTTAACTTCGGAGTTCGGATGGGATCCGGTGCATTAGTGCTGGTATGATCGCACCCGTCATGTTACGCATTGCAAACTTATTTGAAGCAAAAGCCATTTCTCGTCTTAAGAAATGTCCGGAGAGTTCTACTTCCGGCTTTCGAGGAGCCGTTGCGCAATCGCCGGATAATTAACGATATATTAACTTAGAAACAAGGAAAAATATACGGAAAAGTTTTAAAAACCGTTTCCTCGATGGAAATCTCGACCCGGCAAATCGTCAAATAAAAGTAAAAGCGAAATAAATCCGAAATCGATCGAAATCTCGAGCCGGCAAATCGTCAAATAAAAATAAACGCGAAAAAGAGGGGTGCAACTCGAGGACTTCCCATGAGGTCACCCATCCTAGTACTACTCTCGCCCAAGCACGCTTAACTTCGGAGTTCTGATGGGATCCGGTGCATTAGTGCTGGTATGATCGCACCCGTCATGTTACGCATTGCAAACTTATTTGAAGCAAAAGCCATTTCTCGTCTTAAGAAATGTCCGGAGAGTTCTACTTCCGGCTTTCGAGGAGCCGTTGCGCAATCGCCGGATAATTAACGATATATTAACTTAGAAACAAGGAAAAATATACGGAAAACTTTTAAAAACCGTTTCCCTCGATGGAAATCTCGACCCGGCAAATCGTCAAATAAAAATAAAAGCGAAATAAATCCGAAATCGATCGAAATCTCGAGCCGGCAAATCGTCAAATAAAAATAAAAGCGAAAAAGAGGGGTGCAACACGAGGACTTCCCAGAGGTCACCCATCCTAGTACTACTCTCGCCCAAGCACGCTTAACTTCGGAGTTCTGATGGGATCCGGTGCATTAGTGCTGGTATGATCGCACCCGTCATGTTACGCATTGCAAACTTATTTGAAGCAAAAGCCATTTCTCGTCTTAAGAAATGTCCGGAGAGTTCTACTTCCGGCTTTCGAGGAGCCGTTGCGCAATCGCCGGATAATTAACGATATATTAACTTAGAAACAAGGAAAAATATACGGAAAACTTTTAAAAACCGTTTCCCTCGATGGAAATCTCGACCCGGCAAATCGTCAAATAAAAATAAAAGCGAAATAAATCCGAAATCGATCGAAATCTCGAGCCGGCAAATCGTCAAATAAAAATAAAAGCGAAAAAGAGGGGTGCAACACGAGGACTTCCCAGGAGGTCACCCATCCTAGTACTACTCTCGCCCAAGCACGCTTAACTTCGGAGTTCTGATGGGATCCGGTGCATTAGTGCTGGTATGATCGCACCCGTCATGTTACGCATTGCAAACTTATTTGAAGCAAAAGCCATTTCTCGTCTTAAGAAATGTCCGGAGAGTTCTACTTCCGGCTTTATAGGACGTTGCGCAATCGCCGGATAATTAACGATATATTAACTTAGAAACAAGGAAAAATATACGGAGAACTTTTAAAAACCGTTTCCCTCGATGGAAATCTCGACCCGGCAAATCGCCAAATAAAAATAAAAGCGAAATAAATCCGAAATCGATCGAAATCTCGAGCCGGCAAATCGTCAAATAAAAATAAAAGCGAAAAAGAGGGGTGCAACACGAGGACTTCCCAGAGGTCACCCATCCTAGTACTACTCTCGCCCAAGCACGCTTAACTTCGGAGTTCTGATGGGATCCGGTGCATTAGTGCTGGTATGATCGCACCCGTCATGTTACGCATTGCAAACTTATTTGAAGCAAAAGCCATTTCTCGTCTTAAGAAATGTCCGGAGAGTTCTACTTCCGGCTTTCGAGGAGCCGTTGCGCAATCGCCGGATAATTAACGATATATTAACTTAGAAACAAGGAAAAATATACGGAAAACTTTTAAAAACCGTTTCCCTCGATGGAAATCTCGACCCGGCAAATCGTCAAATAAAAATAAAAGCGAAATAAATCCGAAATCGATCGAAATCTCGAGCCGGCAAATCGTCAAATAAAAATAAAAGCGAAAAAGAGGGGTGCAACACGAGGACTTCCCAGGAGGTCACCCATCCTAGTACTACTCTCGCCCAAGCACGCTTAACTACGGAGTTCTGATGGGATCCGGTGCATTAGTGCTGGTATGATCGCACCCGTCATGTTACGCATTGCAAACTTATTTGAAGCAAAAGCCATTTCTCGTCTTAAGAAATGTCCGGAGAGTTCTACTTCCGGCTTTCGAGGAGCCGTTGCGCAATCGCCGGATAATTAACGATATATTAACTTAGAAACAAGGAAAAATATACGGAAAACTTTTAAAAACCGTTTCCCTCGATGGAAATCTCGACCCGGCAAATCGTCAAATAAAAATAAAAGCGAAATAAATCCGAAATCGATCGAAATCTCGAGCCGGCAAATCGTCAAATAAAAATAAAACGAAAAAGAGGGGTGCAACAAGAGGACTTCCCAGGAGGTCACCCATCCTAGTACTACTCTCGCCCAAGCACGCTTAACTTCGGAGTTCTGATGGGATCCGGTGCATTAGTGCTGGTATGATCGCACCCGTCATGTTACGCATTGCAAACTTATTTGAAGCAAAAGCCATTTCTCGTCTTAAGAAATGTCCGGAGAGTTCTACTTCCGGCTTTCGAGGAGCCGTTGCGCAATCGCCGGATAATTAACGATATATTAACTTAGAAACAAGGAAAAATATACGGAAAACTTTTAAAAACCGTTTCCCTCGATGGAAATCTCGACCCGGCAAATCGTCAAATAAAAATAAAAGCGAAATAAATCCGAAATCGATCGAAATCTCGAGCCGGCAAATCGTCAAATAAAAATAAAGCGAAAAAGAGGGGTCAACACGAGGACTTCCCAGGAGGTCACCCATCCTAGTACTACTCTCGCCCAAGCACGCTTAACTTCGGAGTTCTGATGGGATCCGGTGCATTAGTGCTGGTATGATCGCACCCGTCATGTTACGCATTGCAAACTTATTTGAAGCAAAAGCCATTTCTCGTCTTAAGAAATGTCCGGAGAGTTCTACTTCCGGCTTTCGAGGAGCCGTTGCGCAATCGCCGGATAATTAACGATATATTAACTTAGAAACAAGGAAAAATATACGGAAAACTTTTAAAAACCGTTTCCCTCGATGGAAATCTCGACCCGGCAAATCGTCAAATAAAAATAAAAGCGAAATAAATCCGAAATCGATCGAAATCTCGAGCCGGCAAATCGTCAAATAAAAATAAAAGCGAAAAAGAGGGGTGCAACAGGAGGACTTCCCAGAGGTCACCCATCCTAGTACTACTCTCGCCCAAGCACGCTTAACTTCGGAGTTCGATGGGATCCGGTGCATTAGTGCTGGTATGATCGCACCCGTCATGTTACGCATTGCAAACTTATTTGAAGCAAAAGCCATTTCTCGTCTTAAGAAATGTCCGGAGAGTTCTACTTCCGGCTTTCGAGGAGCCGTTGCGCAATCGCCGGATAATTAACGATATATTAACTTAGAAACAAGGAAAAATATACGGAAAACTTTTAAAAACCGTTTCCCTCGATGGAAATCTCGACCCGGCAAATCGTCAAATAAAAATAAAAGCGAAATAAATCCGAAATCGATCGAAATCTCGAGCCGGCAAATCGTCAAATAAAAATAAAAGCGAAAAAGAGGGGTGCAACACGAGGACTTCCCAGAGGTCACCCATCCTAGTACTACTCTCGCCCAAGCACGCTTAACTTCGAGTTCTGATGGGATCCGGTGCATTAGTGCTGGTATGATCGCACCCGTCATGTTACGCATTGCAAACTTATTTGAAGCAAAAGCCATTTCTCGTCTTAAGAAATGTCCGGAGAGTTCTACTTCCGGCTTTCGAGGAGCCGTTGCGCAATCGCCGGATAATTAACGATATATTAACTTAGAAACAAGGAAAAATATACGGAAAACTTTTAAAAACCGTTTCCCTCGATGGAAATCTCGACCCGGCAAATCGTCAAATAAAAATAAAAGCGAAATAAATCCGAAATCGATCGAAATCTCGAGCCGGCAAATCGTCAAATAAAAATAAAAGCGAAAAAGAGGGGTGCAACACGAGGACTTCCCAGAGGTCACCCATCCTAGTACTACTCTCGCCCAAGCACGCTTAACTTCGGAGTTCTGATGGGATCCGGTGCATTAGTGCTGGTATGATCGCACCCGTCATGTTACGCATTGCAAACTTATTTGAAGCAAAAGCCATTTCTCGTCTTAAGAAATGTCCGGAGAGTTCTACTTCCGGCTTTCGAGGAGCCGTTGCGCAATCGCCGGATAATTAACGATATATTAACTTAGAAACAAGGAAAAATATACGGAAAACTTTCAAAAACAGTTTCCCTCGATGGAAATCTCGACCCGGCAAATCGTCAAATAAAAGTAAAAGCGAAATAAATCCGAAATCGATCGAAATCTCGAGCCGGCAAATCGTCAAATAAAAATAAAAGCGAAAAAGAGGGGTGCAACACGAGGACTTCCCAGGAGGTCACCCATCCTAGTACTACTCTCGCCCAAGCACGCTTAACTTCGGAGTTCTGATGGGATCCGGTGCATTAGTGCTGGTATGATCGCACCCGTCATGTTACGCATTGCAAACTTATTTGAAGCAAAAGCCATTTCTCGTCTTAAGAAATGTCCGGAGAGTTCTACTTCCGGCTTTCGAGGAGCCGTTGCGCAATCGCCGGATAATTAACGATATATTAACTTAGAAACAAGGAAAAATATACGGAAAACTTTTAAAAACCGTTTCCCTCGATGGAAATCTCGACCCGGCAAATCGTCAAATAAAAGTAAAAGCGAAATAAATCCGAAATCGATCGAAATCTCGAGCCGGCAAATCGTCAAATAAAAATAAAAGCGAAAAAGAGGGGTGCAACACGAGGACTTCCCAGGAGGTCACCCATCCTAGTACTACTCTCGCCCAAGCACGCTTAACTTCGGAGTTCCGATGGGATCCGGTGCATTAGTGCTGGTATGATCGCACCCGTCATGTTACGCATTGCAAACTTATTTGAAGCAAAAGCCATTTCTCGTCTTAAGAAATGTCCGGAGAGTTCTACTTCCGGCTTTCGAGGAGCCGTTGCGCAATCGCCGGATAATTAACGATATATTAACTTAGAAACAAGGAAAAATACTGACAACATGGAAAAACCGTTTCCCTCGATTGAAATCTCGACCCGGCAAATCGTCAAATAAAAATAAAAGACAAATAAATCCGAAATCGATCGAAATCTCGATCCGGCAAATCGTCAAAAAAAAATAAAAACGACAAGGAGGGGTGCAACACGAGGACTTCCCAGGAGGTCACCCATCCTAGTACTACTCTCGCCCAAGCACGCTTAACTTCGGAGTTCCGATGGGATCCGGTGCATTAGTGCTGGTATGATCGCACCCGTCATGTTACGCATTGCAAACTTATTTGAAGCAAAAGCCATTTCTCGTCTTAAGAAATGTCCGGAGAGTTCTACTTCCGGCTTTCGAGGAGCCGTTGCGCAATCGCCGGATAATTAACGATATATTAACTTAGAAACAAGGAAAAATATACGGAAAACTTTTAAAAACCGTTTCCCTCGATGGAAATCTCGACCCGGCAAATCGTCAAATAAAAATAAAAGCGAAATAAATCCGAAATCGATCGAAATCTCGAGCCGGCAAATCGTCAAATAAAAATAAAAGCGAAAAGGAGGGGTCAACACGAGGACATCACACGAGGAAACCCAACCAAGTACTACTCTCGCCCAAGCACGCTTAACTTCGGAGTTCTGATGGGATCCGGTGCATTAGTGCTGGTATGATCGCACCCGTCATGTTACGCATTGCAAACTTATTTGAAGCAAAAGCCATTTCTCGTCTTAAGAAATGTCCGGAGAGTTCTACTTCCGGCTTTCGAGGAGCCGTTGCGCAATCGCCGGATAATTAACGATATATTAACTTAGAAACAAGGAAAAATATACGGAAAACTTTTAAAAACCGTTTCCCTCGATGGAAATCTCGACCCGGCAAATCGTCAAATAAAAATAAAAGCGAAATAAATCCGAAATCGATCGAAATCTCGAGCCGGGAAATCGTCAAATAAAAATAAAAGCGAAAAAGAGGGGTGCAACACGAGGACTTCCCACGAGGTCACCCATCCTCGTACTACTCTCGCCCAAGCACGCTTAACTTCGGAGTTCTGATGGGATCCGGTGCATTAGTGCTGGTATGATCGCACCCGTCATGTTACGCATTGCAAACTTATTTGAAGCAAAAGCCATTTCTCGTCTTAAGAAATGTCCGGAGAGTTCTACTTCCGGCTTTCGAGGAGCCGTTGCGCAATCGCCGGATAATTAACGATATATTAACTTAGAAACAAGGAAAAATATACGGAAAACTTTTAAAAACCGTTTCCCTCGATGGAAATCTCGACCCGGCAAATCGTCAAATAAAAATAAAAGCGAAATAAATCCGAAATCGATCGAAATCTCGAGCCGGCAAATCGTCAAATAAAAATAAAAGCGAAAAAGAGGGGTGCAACACGAGGACTTCCCAGAGGTCACCCATCCTAGTACTACTCTCGCCCAAGCACGCTTAACTTCGGAGTTCTGATGGGATCCGGTGCATTAGTGCTGGTATGATCGCACCCGTCATGTTACGCATTGCAAACTTATTTGAAGCAAAAGCCATTTCTCGTCTTAAGAAATGTCCGGAGAGTTCTACTTCCGGCTTTCGAGGAGCCGTTGCGCAATCGCCGGATAATTAACGATATATTAACTTAGAAACAAGGAAAAATATACGGAAAACTTTTAAAAACCGAGACCAACGATGGAAATCTCGACCCGGCAAATCGTCAAATAAAAATAAAAGCGAAATAAATCCGAAATCGATCGAAATCTCGAGCCGGCAAATCGTCAAATAAAAATAAAAGCGAAAAAGAGGGGTGCAACACGAGGACTTCCCAGAGGTCACCCATCCTAGTACTACTCTCGCCCAAGCACGCTTAACTTCGGAGTTCTGATGGGATCCGGTGCATTAGTGCTGGTATGATCGCACCCGTCATGTTACGCATTGCAAACTTATTTGAAGCAAAAGCCATTTCTCGTCTTAAGAAATGTCCGGAGAGTTCTACTTCCGGCTTTCGAGGAGCCGTTGCGCAATCGCCGGATAATTAACGATATATTAACTTAGAAACAAGGAAAAATATACGGAAAACTTTTAAAAACCGTTTCCCTCGATGGAAATCTCGACCCGGCAAATCGTCAAATAAAAATAAAAGCGAAATAAATCCGAAATCGATCGAAATCTCGAGCCGGCAAATCGTCAAATAAAAATAAAAGCGAAAAAGAGGGGTGCAACACGAGGACTTCCCACGAGGTCACCCATCCTAGTACTACTCTCGCCCAAGCACGCTTAACTTCGGTGTTCTGATGGGATCCGGTGCATTAGTGCTGGTATGATCGCACCCGTCATGTTACGCATTGCAAACTTATTTGAAGCAAAAGCCATTTCTCGTCTTAAGAAATGTCCGGAGAGTTCTACTTCCGGCTTTCGAGGAGCCGTTGCGCAATCGCCGGATAATTAACGATATATTAACTTAGAAACAAGGAAAAATATACGGAGAACTTTTAAAAACCGTTTCCCTCGATGGAAATCTCGACCCGGCAAATCGCCAAATAAAAATAAAAGCGAAATAAATCCGAAATCGATCGAAATCTCGAGCCGGCAAATCGTCAAATAAAAATAAAAGCGAAAAAGAGGGGTGCAACACGAGGACTTCCCATGAGGTCACCCATCCTAGTACTACTCTCGCCCAAGCACGCTTAACTTCGGAGTTCTGATGGGATCCGGTGCATTAGTGCTGGTATGATCGCACCCGTCATGTTACGCATTGCAAACTTATTTGAAGCAAAAGCCATTTCTCGTCTTAAGAAATGTCCGGAGAGTTCTACTTCCGGCTTTCGAGGAGCCGTTGCGCAATCGCCGGATAATTAACGATATATTAACTTAGAAACAAGGAAAAATATACGGAAAACTTTTAAAAACCGTTTCCCTCGATGGAAATCTCGACCCGGCAAATCGTCAAATAAAAATAAAAGCGAAATAAATCCGAAATCGATCGAAATCTCGAGCCGGCAAATCGTCAAATAAAAATAAAAGCGAAAAAGAGGGGTGCAACACGAGGACTTCCCAGAGGTCACCCATCCTAGTACTACTCTCGCCCAAGCACGCTTAACTTCGGAGTTCTGATGGGATCCGGTGCATTAGTGCTGGTATGATCGCACCCGTCATGTTACGCATTGCAAACTTATTTGAAGCAAAAGCCATTTCTCGTCTTAAGAAATGTCCGGAGAGTTCTACTTCCGGCTTTCGAGGAGCCGTTGCGCAATCGCCGGATAATTAACGATATATTAACTTAGAAACAAGGAAAAATATACGGAAAACTTTTAAAAACCGTTTCCCTCGATGGAAATCTCGACCCGGCAAATCGTCAAATAAAAATAAAAGCGAAATAAATCCGAAATCGATCGAAATCTCGAGCCGGCAAATCGTCAAATAAAAATAAAAGCGAAAAAGAGGGGTGCAACACGAGGACTTCCCAGAGGTCACCCATCCTAGTACTACTCTCGCCCAAGCACGCTTAACTTCGGAGTTCTGATGGGATCCGGTGCATTAGTGCTGGTATGATCGCACCCGTCATGTTACGCATTGCAAACTTATTTGAAGCAAAAGCCATTTCTCGTCTTAAGAAATGTCCGGAGAGTTCTACTTCCGGCTTTCGAGGAGCCGTTGCGCAATCGCCGGATAATTAACGATATATTAACTTAGAAACAAGGAAAAATATACGGAAAACTTTTAAAAACCGTTTCCCTCGATGGAAATCTCGACCCGGCAAATCGTCAAATAAAAATAAAAGCGAAATAAATCCGAAATCGATCGAAATCTCGAGCCGGCAAATCGTCAAATAAAAATAAAAGCGAAAAAGAGGGGTGCAACACGAGGACTTCCCAGGAGGTCACCCATCCTAGTACTACTCTCGCCCAAGCACGCTTAACTTCCGAGTTCTGATGGGATCCGGTGCATTAGTGCTGGTATGATCGCACCCGTCATGTTACGCATTGCAAACTTATTTGAAGCAAAAGCCATTTCTCGTCTTAAGAAATGTCCGGAGAGTTCTACTTCCGGCTTTCGAGGAGCCGTTGCGCAATCGCCGGATAATTAACGATATATTAACTTAGAAACAAGGAAAAATATACGGAAAACTTTTAAAAACCGTTTCCCTCGATGGAAATCTCGACCCGGCAAATCGTCAAATAAAAATAAAAGCGAAATAAATCCGAAATCGATCGAAATCTCGAGCCGGCAAATCGTCAAATAAAAATAAAAGCGAAAAAGAGGGGTGCAACACGAGGACTTCCCAGGAGGTCACCCGTCCTAGTACTACTCTCGCCCAAGCACGCTTAACTTCCGAGTTCTGATGGGATCCGGTGCATTAGTGCTGGTATGATCGCACCCGTCATGTTACGCATTGCAAACTTATTTGAAGCAAAAGCCATTTCTCGTCTTAAGAAATGTCCGGAGAGTTCTACTTCCGGCTTTCGAGGAGCCGTTGCGCAATCGCCGGATAATTAACGATATATTAACTTAGAAACAAGGAAAAATATACGGAAAACTTTTAAAAACCGTTTCCCTCGATGGAAATCTCGACCCGGCAAATCGTCAAATAAAAATAAAAGCGAAATAAATCCGAAATCGATCGAAATCTCGAGCCGGCAAATCGTCAAATAAAAATAAAAGCGAAAAAGAGGGGTGCAACACGAGGACTTCCCAGAGGTCACCCATCCTAGTACTACTCTCGCCCAAGCACGCTTAACTTCGGAGTTCTGATGGGATCCGGTGCATTAGTGCTGGTATGATCGCACCCGTCATGTTACGCATTGCAAACTTATTTGAAGCAAAAGCCATTTCTCGTCTTAAGAAATGTCCGGAGAGTTCTACTTCCGGCTTTCGAGGAGCCGTTGCGCAATCGCCGGATAATTAACGATATATTAACTTAGAAACAAGGAAAAATATACGGAAAACTTTTAAAAACCGTTTCCCTCGATGGAAATCTCGACCCGGCAAATCGTCAAATAAAAATAAAAGCGAAATAAATCCGAAATCGATCGAAATCTCGAGCCGGCAAATCGTCAAATAAAAATAAAAGCGAAAAAGAGGGGTGCAACACGAGGACTTCCCAAGAGGTCACCCATCCTAGTACTACTCTCGCCCAAGCACGCTTAACTTCGGAGTTCTGATGGGATCCGGTGCATTAGTGCTGGTATGATCGCACCCGTCATGTTACGCATTGCAAACTTATTTGAAGCAAAAGCCATTTCTCGTCTTAAGAAATGTCCGGAGAGTTCTACTTCCGGCTTTCGAGGAGCCGTTGCGCAATCGCCGGATAATTAACGATATATTAACTTAGAACAAGGAAAAATATACGGAAAACTTTTAAAAACCGTTTCCCTCGATGGAAATCTCGACCCGGCAAATCGTCAAATAAAAATAAAAGCGAAATAAATCCGAAATCGATCGAAATCTCGAGCCGGCAAATCGTCAAATAAAAATAAAAGCGAAAAAGAGGGGTGCAACACGAGGAAGTCCCTGTATGTCACCCATCCTAGTACTACTCTCGCCCAAGCACGCTTAACTTCGGAGTTCTGATGGGATCCGGTGCATTAGTGCTGGTATGATCGCACCCGTCATGTTACGCATTGCAAACTTATTTGAAGCAAAAGCCATTTCTCGTCTTAAGAAATGTCCGGAGAGTTCTACTTCCGGCTTTCGAGGAGCCGTTGCGCAATCGCCGGATAATTAACGATATATTAACTTAGAAACAAGGAAAAATATACGGAAAACTTTTAAAAACCGTTTCCCTCGATGGAAATCTCGACCCGGCAAATCGTCAAATAAAAATAAAAGCGAAATAAATCCGAAATCGATCGAAATCTCGAGCCGGCAAATCGTCAAATAAAAATAAAAGCGAAAAAGAGGGGTGCAACACGAGGACTTCCCAGAGGTCATCCATCCTAGTACTACTCTCGCCCAAGCACGCTTAACTTCGGAGTTCTGATGGGATCCGGTGCATTAGTGCTGGTATGATCGCACCCGTCATGTTACGCATTGCAAACTTATTTGAAGCAAAAGCCATTTCTCGTCTTAAGAAATGTCCGGAGAGTTCTACTTCCGGCTTTCGAGGAGCCGTTGCGCAATCGCCGGATAATTAACGATATATTAACTTAGAAACAAGGAAAAATATACGGAAAACTTTTAAAAACCGTTTCCCTCGATGGAAATCTCGACCCGGCAAATCGTCAAATAAAAATAAAAGCGAAATAAATCCGAAATCGATCGAAATCTCGAGCCGGCAAATCGTCAAATAAAAATAAAAGCGAAAAAGAGGGGTGCAACACGAGGACTTCCCAGAGGTACCCATCCTAGTACTACTCTCGCCCAAGCAAGCATAACTTCGAGTTCGATGGGATCCGGTGCATTAGTGCTGGTATGATCGCACCCGTCATGTTACGCATTGCAAACTTATTTGAAGCAAAAGCCATTTCTCGTCTTAAGAAATGTCCGGAGAGTTCTACTTCCGGCTTTCGAGGAGCCGTTGCGCAATCGCCGGATAATTAACGATATATTAACTTAGAAACAAGGAAAAATATACGGAAAACTTTTAAAAACCGTTTCCCTCGATGGAAATCTCGACCCGGCAAATCGTCAAATAAAAATAAAAGCGAAATAAATCCGAAATCGATCGAAATCTCGAGCCGGCAAATCGTCAAATAAAAATAAAAGCGAAAAAGAGGGGTGCAACACGAGGACTTCCCAGAGGTCACCCATCCTAGTACTACTCTCGCCCAAGCACGCTTAACTTCGGAGTTCGATGGGATCCGGTGCATTAGTGCTGGTATGATCGCACCCGTCATGTTACGCATTGCAAACTTATTTGAAGCAAAAGCCATTTCTCGTCTTAAGAAATGTCCGGAGAGTTCTACTTCCGGCTTTCGAGGAGCCGTTGCGCAATCGCCGGATAATTAACGATATATTAACTTAGAAACAAGGAAAAATATACGGAAAACTTTTAAAAACCGTTTCCCTCGATGGAAATCTCGACCCGGCAAATCGTCAAATAAAAATAAAAGCGAAATAAATCCGAAATCGATCGAAATCTCGAGCCGGCAAATCGTCAAATAAAAATAAAAGCGAAAAAGAGGGGTGCAACACGAGGACTTCCCTCCTAGTACTACTCTCGCCCAAGCACGCTTAACTTCGGAGTTCTGATGGGATCCGGTGCATTAGTGCTGGTATGATCGCACCCGTCATGTTACGCATTGCAAACTTATTTGAAGCAAAAGCCATTTCTCGTCTTAAGAAATGTCCGGAGAGTTCTACTTCCGGCTTTCGAGGAGCCGTTGCGCAAATCGCCGGATAATTAACGATATATTAACTTAGAAACAAGGAAAAATATACGGAAAACTTTTAAAAACCGTTTCCCTCGATGGAAATCTCGACCCGGCAAATCGTCAAATAAAAATAAAAGCGAAATAAATCCGAAATCGATCGAAATCTCGAGCCGGCAAATCGTCAAATAAAAATAAAAGCGAAAAAGAGGGGTGCAACACGAGGACTTCCCAGAGGTCACCCATCCTAGTACTACTCTCGCCCAAGCACGCTTAACTTCGGAGTTCTGATGGGATCCGGTGCATTAGTGCTGGTATGATCGCACCCGTCATGTTACGCATTGCAAACTTATTTGAAGCAAAAGCCATTTCTCGTCTTAAGAAATGTCCGGAGAGTTCTACTTCCGGCTTTCGAGGAGCCGTTGCGCAATCGCCGGATAATTAACGATATATTAACTTAGAAACAAGGAAAAATATACGGAAAACTTTTAAAAACCGTTTCCCTCGATGGAAATCTCGACCCGGCAAATCGTCAAATAAAAATAAAAGCGAAATAAATCCGAAATCGATCGAAATCTCGAGCCGGCAAATCGTCAAATAAAAATAAAAGCGAAAAAGAGGGGTGCAACACGAGGACTTCCCAGAGGTCACCCATCCTAGTACTACTCTCGCCCAAGCACGCTTAACTTCGGAGTTCTGATGGGATCCGGTGCATTAGTGCTGGTATGATCGCACCCGTCATGTTACGCATTGCAAACTTATTTGAAGCAAAAGCCATTTCTCGTCTTAAGAAATGTCCGGAGAGTTCTACTTCCGGCTTTCGAGGAGCCGTTGCGCAATCGCCGGATAATTAACGATATATTAACTTAGAAACAAGGAAAAATATACGGAAAACTTTTAAAAACCGTTTCCCTCGATGGAAATCTCGACCCGGCAAATCGTCAAATAAAAATAAAAGCGAAATAAATCCGAAATCGATCGAAATCTCGAGCCGGCAAATCGTCAAATAAAAATAAAAGCGAAAAAGAGGGGTGCAACACGAGGACTTCCCAGGAGGTCACCCATCCTAGTACTACTCTCGCCCAAGCACGCTTAACTTCGGAGTTCCGATGGGATCCGGTGCATTAGTGCTGGTATGATCGCACCCGTCATGTTACGCATTGCAAACTTATTTGAAGCAAAAGCCATTTCTCGTCTTAAGAAATGTCCGGAGAGTTCTACTTCCGGCTTTCGAGGAGCCGTTGCGCAATCGCCGGATAATTAACGATATATTAACTTAGAAACAAGGAAAAATATACGGAAAACTTTTAAAAACCGTTTCCCTCGATGGAAATCTCGACCCGGCAAATCGTCAAATAAAAATAAAAGCGAAATAAATCCGAAATCGATCGAAATCTCGAGCCGGCAAATCGTCAAATAAAAATAAAAGCGAAAAAGAGGGGTGCAACACGAGGACTTCCCAGGAGGTCACCCATCCTAGTACTACTCTCGCCCAAGCACGCTTAACTACGTAGATAATAATGGATCCGGTGCATTAGTGCTGGTATGATCGCACCCGTCATGTTACGCATTGCAAACTTATTTGAAGCAAAAGCCATTTCTCGTCTTAAGAAATGTCCGGAGAGTTCTACTTCCGGCTTTCGAGGAGCCGTTGCGCAATCGCCGGATAATTAACGATATATTAACTTAGAAACAAGGAAAAATATACGGAAAACTTTTAAAAACCGTTTCCCTCGATGGAAATCTCGACCCGGCAAATCGTCAAATAAAAATAAAAGCGAAATAAATCCGAAATCGATCGAAATCTCGAGCCGGCAAATCGTCAAATAAAAATAAAAGCGAAAAAGAGGGGTGCAACACGAGGACTTCCCAGGAGGTCACCCATCCTAGTACTACTCTCGCCCAACATTAGTGCTGGTATGATCGCACCCGTCATGTTACGCATTGCAAACTTATTTGAAGCAAAAGCCATTTCTCGTCTTAAGAAATGTCCGGAGAGTTCTACTTCCGGCTTTCGAGGAGCCGTTGCGCAATCGCCGGATAATTAACGATATATTAACTTAGAAACAAGGAAAAATATACGGAAAACTTTTAAAAACCGTTTCCCTCGATGGAAATCTCGACCCGGCAAATCGTCAAATAAAAATAAAAGCGAAATAAATCCGAAATCGATCGAAATCTCGAGCCGGCAAATCGTCAAATAAAAATAAAAGCGAAAAAGAGGGGTGCAACACGAGGACTTCCCAGAGGTCACCCATCCTAGTACTACTCTCGCCCAAGCACGCTTAACTTCGAGTTCTGATGGGATCCGGTGCATTAGTGCTGGTATGATCGCACCCGTCATGTTACGCATTGCAAACTTATTTGAAGCAAAAGCCATTTCTCGTCTTAAGAAATGTCCGGAGAGTTCTACTTCCGGCTTTCGAGGAGCCGTTGCGCAATCGCCGGATAATTAACGATATATTAACTTAGAAACAAGGAAAAATATACGGAAAACTTTTAAAAACCGTTTCCCTCGATGGAAATCTCGACCCGGCAAATCGTCAAATAAAAATAAAAGCGAAATAAATCCGAAATCGATCGAAATCTCGAGCCGGCAAATCGTCAAATAAAAATAAAAGCGAAAAAGAGGGGTGCAACACGAGGACTTCCCAGAGGTCACCCATCCTAGTACTACTCTCGCCCAAGCACGCTTAACTTCGAGTTCTGATGGGATCCGGTGCATTAGTGCTGGTATGATCGCACCCGTCATGTTACGCATTGCAAACTTATTTGAAGCAAAAGCCATTTCTCG
>SISH04000167.1:2500-26607 GCA_004368105.4 Eucalyptus melliodora | reverse complement strand
GAACGAACCATCTTTCTTCTTCACGAACAGAACTGATGCTCCCCAAGTTGATGCACTGGGACGTATGAATCCCTTGTCCAACAATTCCTACATCTGCACATTCAATTCTTTCAACTCAGACAACGCCATCCAGTAAGGAGCCTTAGAGATTGGCTCTGTCTCGGGTGCTAACTTGATCACAAAATCTATCTCTCTCTCTGGCGGTAGGCCTGGCAATTCTTTCGGAAACACATCTGTAAATTCTTGAACTACTAAGATGTCCTCGATCTTCAGCTTCACAACTGTCGTATCCACGACAGTCGCCAAGTAACCTTGACAATCCTCGTCTAACAAATGGGTTGCCTCAAGCGACGAGATTAAGGTAATCAAGGGTCTTCTTCAACTCCCAGTAAACTCGAAACTTTCACCCTCTAACGGGTTAAACTGAATCGCTTTACGATAACAATCCATCTGAGCTCTTTGCTTGAAGAGCCAGTCCATGCCAATTATCACATCGAAATCATACATGGCTAGGATTATCGAATCTATCTTCCCGTCTCGCTCATCAATCACTAACTTGCAACCAGGACAACCCAACGTAGCTAACACCTTATCCTTTAATGGTGTAGATATGCTAACCACTGACTCCAACAACTCAGGACTCAATCCTACCAGCTTAACAAATTGCTCAGCTATAAAGGAATGAGTGGTGCTAGAGTCAAATAAAGCATATGTAGCATGGTCGTTTAGCGAAACTGTACTTGTAATCACATTAGGCGAATCCTCTACCTATCCTCTCGTGATAGCGTATGTCCTTCCCTGAGCTGGAGGTCTGTTCAGTCCACCCTGTGGTGCGATCTGTGGTGCAAACCCAATATTCTTACCCAACGGTGGTGGCGGCGATAACTGCTATGGTCCCTTATGCTTTCTTGGACAGTCTCTGGCCAAGTGACCCTATTGGCCGCACTCGAAGCAAGCACCCATCCTAAAATGGCATGGGAGTGATCCATGTCGCACTCCACATAAGTGACACACGCCGTTTTGACTCGGCGCTGACTTGCCAACTCCACCCTTCCTATTTGGCGGGACATGATACCTTCCTTCGGTCATCGATTTCTTCCCTAACCGCATTCCGTCCCTATTCAAATTGAACCTCGAACCAGACGCAGCAGTTTGTTCACTCAGGTCCCTCTCTATAAACTGGGCCTGACCATAAACCACATTGTAATCCTTCAGGTTGAGTGGTACTAGTGGACTCCTCAGCTCAGGTCGGAGGCTGTTCTGAAACCTATGAGCTTTGGCTTTTGGATCTTCCACCAGCCTTGGGTTTAGGGTTTAGAGTTTAGGCGAATCCTCTACCTATCCTCTCGTGATAGCGTATGTCCTTCCCTGAGCTGGAGGTCTGTTCAGTCCACCCTGTGGTGCGATCTGTGGTGCAAACCCAATATTCTTACCCAACGGTTGTGGCGGCGATAACTGCTATGGTCCCTTCTGCTTTCTGGGACAGTCTCTGGCCAAGTGACCCTATTGGCCGCACTCGACGCAAGTACCCATCCTAAAATGGCATGGGAGTGATCCATGTCGCACTCCACACAAGTGACACACGCCGTTTTGACTCGGCGCTGACTTGCCAACTCCACCCTTCCTATTTGGCGGGACATGATACCTTCCTTTGGTCATCGATTTCTTCCCCAACCGGATTCCGTCCCTATTCGAATTGAACCTCGAACCAGACGCAGCAGGTTGTTCACTCAGGTCCATCTCTATAAACTGGGCCTCGACCATAAACCTCATTGTAATCCTTCAAAGGTTGAGTGGTACTAGTGGACTCCTCGGCTCGGGTTGGAGGCTCGTTCTTAAACCTATGAGCTTTGGCTTCTGGATCTTCCACCAGCCTTGGGTTTAGGGTTTAGGGTTTAGGCGAATCCTCTACCTATCCTCTCGTGATAGCGTATGTCCTTCCCTGAGCTGGAGGTCTGTTCAGTCCACCCTGTGGTGCGATCTGTGGTGCAAACCCAATATTCTTACCCAACGGTGGTGGCGGCGATAACTGCTATGGTCCCTTATGCTTTCTGGGACAGTCTCTGGCCAAGTGACCCTATTGGCCGCACTCGAAGCAAGCACCCATCCTAAAATGGCATGGGAGTGATCCATGTCGCACTCCACACAAGTGACACATGCCGTTTTGACTCGGCGCTGACTTGCCAACTCCACCCTTCCTATTTGGCGGGACATGATACCTTCCTTTGGTCATCGATTTCTTCCCCAACCGGATTCCGTCCCTATTGGAATTGAACCTCGAACCAGACGCAGCAGGTTGTTCACTCAGGTCCCTCTCTATAAACTGGGCCTGACCATAAACCTCATTGTAATCCTTCAGGTTGAGTGGTACTAGTGGACTCCTCAGCTCAGGTCGGAGGCTGTTCTTAAACCTATGAGCTTTGGCTTCTGGATCTTCCACCAGCCTTGGGTTTAGGGTTTAGGGTTTAGGCGAATCCTCTAGCTATCCTCTCGTGATAGCGTATGTCCTTCCCTGAGCTGGAGGTCTGTTCAGTCCACCCTGTGGTGCGATCTATGGTGCAAACCCAATATTCTTACACAACGGTGGTGGCGGCGATAACTGCTATGGTCCCTTATGCTTTCTGGGACAGTCTCTGGCCAAGTGACCCTATTGGCCGCACTCGAAGCAAGCACCCATCCTAAAATGGCATGGGAGTGATCCATGACGCACTACACACAAGTGACACACGCCGTTTTTACTCGGCGCTGACTTGCCAACTCCACCCTTCCTATTTGGCGGGACATGATACCTTCCTTCGGTCATCGATTTCTTCCCCAACCGGATTCCGTCCCTATTCGAATTGAACCTCGAACCAGACGCAGCAGGTTGTTCACTTAGGTCCCTCTCTATAAACTGGGCCTAACCGTAAACCTCATTGTAATCCTTCAGGTTGAGTGGTACTAGTGCACTCCTCAGCTCAGGTCGGAGGCTGTTCTTAAACCTATGAGCTTTGGCTTCTGGATCTTCCACCAGTCTTGGGTTTAGGGTTTAGGGTTGAGGCGAATCCTCTACCTATCCTCTCGTGATAGCGTATGTCCTTCCCTGAGCTGGAGGTCTGTTCAGTCCACCCTGTGGTGCGATCTGTGGTGCAAACCCAATATTCTTACCCAACGGTGGTGGCGGCGATAACTGCTATGGTCCCTTATGCTTTCTGGGACAGTCTCTGGCCAAGTGACCCTATTGGCCGCACTCGAAGCAAGCACCCATCCTAAAATGGCATGGGAGTGATCCATGACGCACTACACACAAGTGACACACGCCGTTTTTACTCGGCGCTGACTTGCCAACTCCACCCTTCCTATTTGGCGGGACATGATACCTTCCTTCGGTCATCGATTTCTTCCCCAACCGGATTCCGTCCCTATTCGAATTGAACCTCGAACCAGACGCAGCAGGTTGTTCACTTAGGTCCCTCTCTATAAACTGGGCCTAACCGTAAACCTCATTGTAATCCTTCAGGTTGAGTGGTACTAGTGCACTCCTCAGCTCAGGTCGGAGGCTGTTCTTAAACCTATGAGCTTTGGCTTCTGGATCTTCCACCAGTCTTGGGTTTAGGGTTTAGGGTTTAGGCGAATCCTCTACCTATCCTCTCGTGATAGCGTATGTCCTTCCCTGAGCTGGAGGTCTGTTCAGTCCACCCTGTGGTGCGATCTGTGGTGCAAACCCAATATTCTTACCCAACGGTGGTGGCGGCGATAATCGCTATGGTCCCTTCGCTTCGGGGACGGTCTCGGCCAAGAGACCCTATTGGCAGCACTCGAAGCAAGCACCCATCCTAAAATGGCATGGGAGTGATCCAAGTCGCACTCCACAGAAGTGACACACGCCATTTTTACTCGGCGCTGACTTGCCAACTCCACCCTTCCTATTTGGCGGGACATGATACCTTCCTTCGGTCATCGATTTCTTCCCCAACCGGATTCCGTCCCGATTCGAATTGAACCTCGAACCAGACGCAGCAGGTTGTTCACTCAGGTCCCTCTCTATAAACTGGGCCTGACCATAAACCTCATTGTAATCCTTCAGGTTGAGTGGTACTAGTGGACTCCTCAGCTCAGGTCGGAGGCTATTCTTAAACCTATGAGCTTTGGCTTATGGATCTTCCACCAGCCTTGGGTTTAGGGTTTAGGGTTTAGGCGAATGCTCTACCTATCCTCTCGTGATAGCGTATGTCCTTCCCTGAGCTGGAGGTCTGTTCAGTCCACCCTGTGGTGCGATCTGTGGTGCAAACCCAATATTCTTACCCAACGGTGGTGGCGAATGTATCTCTGCTATGGTCCCTTCTGCTTTCTGGGACAGTCTCTGGCCAAGTGACCCTATTGGCCGCACTCGAAGCAAGCACCCATCCTAAAATGGCATGGGAGTGAAACATGTCGCACTCCACATAAGTGACACACGCCGTTTTTACTCGGCGCTGACTTGCCAACTCCACCTTTCCTATTTGGCGGGACATGATACCTTCCTTCGGTCATCGATTTCTTCCCCAACCGGATTCCGTCCCTATTCGAATTGAACCTCGAACCAGACGCAGCAGGTTGTTCACTCAGGTCCCTCTCTATAAACTGGGCCTGACCATAAACCTCATTGTAATCCTTCAGGTTGAGTGGTACTAGTGGACTCCTCAGCTCAGGTCGGAGGCTGTTCTGAAACCTATGAGCTTTGGCTTTTGGATCTTCCACCAGCCTTGGGTTTAGGGTTTAGAGTTTAGGCGAATCCTCTACCTATCCTCTCGTGATAGCGTATGTCCTTCCCTGAGCTGGAGGTCTGTTCAGTCCACCCTGTGGTGCGATCTGTGGTGCAAACCCAATATTCTTACCCAACGGTGGTGGCGGCGATAACTGCTATGGTCCCTTATGCTTTCTTGGACAGTCTCTGGCCAAGTGACCCTATTGGCCGCACTCGAAGCAAGCACCCATCCTAAAATGGCATGGGAGTGATCCATGTCGCACTCCACATAAGTGACACACGCCGTTTTGACTCGGCGCTGACTTGCCAACTCCACCCTTCCTATTTGGCGGGACATGATACCTTCCTTCGGTCATCGATTTCTTCCCTAACCGCATTCCGTCCCTATTCAAATTGAACCTCGAACCAGACGCAGCAGTTTGTTCACTCAGGTCCCTCTCTATAAACTGGGCCTGACCATAAACCACATTGTAATCCTTCAGGTTGAGTGGTACTAGTGGACTCCTCAGCTCAGGTCGGAGGCTGTTCTGAAACCTATGAGCTTTGGCTTTTGGATCTTCCACCAGCCTTGGGTTTAGGGTTTAGAGTTTAGGCGAATCCTCTACCTATCCTCTCGTGATAGCGTATGTCCTTCCCTGAGCTGGAGGTCTGTTCAGTCCACCCTGTGGTGCGATCTGTGGTGCAAACCCAATATTCTTACCCAACGGTTGTGGCGGCGATAACTGCTATGGTCCCTTCTGCTTTCTGGGACAGTCTCTGGCCAAGTGACCCTATTGGCCGCACTCGACGCAAGTACCCATCCTAAAATGGCATGGGAGTGATCCATGTCGCACTCCACACAAGTGACACACGCCGTTTTGACTCGGCGCTGACTTGCCAACTCCACCCTTCCTATTTGGCGGGACATGATACCTTCCTTTGGTCATCGATTTCTTCCCCAACCGGATTCCGTCCCTATTCGAATTGAACCTCGAACCAGACGCAGCAGGTTGTTCACTCAGGTCCATCTCTATAAACTGGGCCTGACCATAAACCTCATTGTAATCCTTCAGGTTGAGTGGTACTAGTGGACTCCTCAGCTCAGGTTGGAGGCTGTTCTTAAACCTATGAGCTTTGGCTTCTGGATCTTCCACCAGCCTTGGGTTTAGGGTTTAGGGTTTAGGCGAATCCTCTACCTATCCTCTCGTGATAGCGTATGTCCTTCCCTGAGCTGGAGGTCTGTTCAGTCCACCCTGTGGTGCGATCTGTGGTGCAAACCCAATATTCTTACCCAACGGTGGTGGCGGCGATAATCCGCTATGGTCCCTTATGCTTTCGGGACGGTCTCGGCCAAGTGACCCTATTGGCCGCACTCGAAGCAAGCACCCATCCTAAAATGGCATGGGAGTGATCCATGTCGCACTCCACACAAGTGACACACGCCGTTTTGACTCGGCGCTGACTTGCCAACTCCACCCTTCCTATTTGGCGGGACATGATACCTTCCTTTGGTCATCGATTTCTTCCCCAACCGGATTCCGTCCCTATTGGAATTGAACCTCGAACCAGACGCAGCAGGTTGTTCACTCAGGTCCCTCTCTATAAACTGGGCCTGACCATAAACCTCATTGTAATCCTTCAAAGTTGAGTGGTACTAGTGGACTCCTCGGCTCGGAGTCGGAGGTCGTTCTTAAACCTATGAGCTTTGGCTTCGGATCTTCCACCAGCCTTGGGTTTAGGGTTTAGGGTTTAGGCGAATCCTCTAGCTATCCTCTCGTGATAGCGTATGTCCTTCCCCGAGCCGGAGGTCTGTTCACCCACCCCGTGGTGCGATCTATGGTGCAAACCCAATATTCTTACACAACGGTGGTGGCGGCGATAACTGCTATGGTCCCTTATGCTTTCGGGGGACGGTCTCGGCCAAGTGACCCTATTGGCCGCACTCGAAGCAAGCACCCATCCTAAAATGGCATGGGAGTGATCCATGACGCACTACACACAAGTGACACACGCCGTTTTTACTCGGCGCTGACTTGCCAACTCCACCCTTCCTATTTGGCGGGACATGATACCTTCCTTCGGTCATCGATTTCTTCCCCAACCGGATTCCGTCCCTATTCGAATTGAACCTCGAACCAGACGCGGCGGGTTGTTCACTTAGGTCCCTCTCTATAAGCGGGCCTAACCGTAAACCTCATTGTAATCCTTCGGTTGAGTGGTACTAGTGCACTCCTCGGCTCGGGTCGGAGGTCGTTCTTAAACCTATGAGCTTTGGCTTCGGATCTTCCACCGCCTTGGGTTTAGGGTTTAGGGTTGAGGCGAATCCTCTACCTATCCTCTCGTGATAGCGTATGTCCTTCCCCGAGCTGGAGGTCTGTTCAGTCCCACCCCGTGGTGCGATCGTGGTGCAAACCCAATATTCTTACCCAACGGTGGTGGCGGCGATAACGCTA
Organism: Eucalyptus melliodora; assembly: GCA_004368105.4. Taxonomy (NCBI): domain Eukaryota; kingdom Viridiplantae; phylum Streptophyta; class Magnoliopsida; order Myrtales; family Myrtaceae; genus Eucalyptus; species Eucalyptus melliodora. The sequence continues at coordinate 19,449 of SISH04000167.1, read as the reverse complement.
TGGTCCCTTATGCTTTCTCGGGGACGCTCTGCGGCCAAGTGACCCTATTGGCCGCACTCGAAGCAAGCACCCATCCTAAAATGGCATGGGAGTGATCCATGACGCACTACACACAAGTGACACACGCCGTTTTTACTCGGCGCTGACTTGCCAACTCCACCCTTCCTATTTGGCGGGACATGATACCTTCCTTCGGTCATCGATTTCTTCCCCAACCGGATTCCGTCCCTATTCGAATTGAAACTGGAACCAGACGCAGCAAAGTTGTTCACTTAGGTCCCTCTCTATAAACTGGGCCTAACCGTAAACCTCATTGTAATCCTTCAGGTTGAGTGGTACTAGTGCACTCCTCAGCTCAGGTCGGAGGCTGTTCTTAAACCTATGAGCTTTGGCTTCTGGATCTTCCACCAGTCTTGGGTTTAGGGTTTAGGGTTTAGGCGAATCCTCTACCTATCCTCTCGTGATAGCGTATGTCCTTCCCTGAGCTGGAGGTCTGTTCAGTCCACCCTGTGGTGCGATCTGTGGTGCAAACCCAATATTCTTACCCAACGGTGGTGGCGGCGATAACTGCTATGGTCCCTTCTGCTTTCTGGGACAGTCTCTGGCCAAGTGACCCTATTGGCCGCACTCGAAGCAAGCACCCATCCTAAAATGGCATGGGAGTGATCCATGTCGCACTCCACAGAAGTGACACACGCCATTTTTACTCGGCGCTGACTTGCCAACTCCACCCTTCCTATTTGGCGGGACATGATACCTTCCTTCGGTCATCGATTTCTTCCCCAACCGGATTCCGTCCCGATTCGAATTGAACCTCGAACCAGACGCAAGCGGTTGTTCACTCGTGTCCCTCTCTATAAACCGGGCCCGACCATAAACCTCATTGTAATCCTTCAGGTTGAGTGGTACTAGTGGACTCCTCAGCTCAGGTCGGAGGCTATTCTTAAACCTATGAGCTTTGGCTTATGGATCTTCCACCAGCCTTGGGTTTAGGGTTTAGGGTTTAGGCGAATGCTCTACCTATCCTCTCGTGATAGCGTATGTCCTTCCCTGAGCTGGAGGTCTGTTCAGTCCACCCTGTGGTGCGATCTGTGGTGCAAACCCAATATTCTTACCCAACGGTGGTGGCGAATGTATCTCTGCTATGGTCCCTTCTGCTTTCTGGGACAGTCTCTGGCCAAGTGACCCTATTGGCCGCACTCGAAGCAAGCACCCATCCTAAAATGGCATGGGAGTGAAACATGTCGCACTCCACATAAGTGACACACGCCGTTTTTACTCGGCGCTGACTTGCCAACTCCACCTTTCCTATTTGGCGGGACATGATACCTTCCTTCGGTCATCGATTTCTTCCCCAACCGGATTCCGTCCCTATTCGAATTGAACCTCGAACCAGACGCGCGGGTTGTTCACTCGGAGTCCCTCTCTATAAACTGGGCCTGACCATAAACCTCATTGTAATCCTTCAGGTTGAGTGGTACTAGTGGACTCCTCAGCTCAGGTCGGAGGCTGTTCTGAAACCTATGAGCTTTGGCTTTTGGATCTTCCACCAGCCTTGGGTTTAGGGTTTAGAGTTTAGGCGAATCCTCTACCTATCCTCTCGTGATAGCATATGCCCTTCCCTGAGCTGGAGGTCTGTTCAATCCACCCTATGGTGCGATCTGAGGTGTAAACCCCTTATTCTAACCCATCGGTGGCGGCGGCGATAACTGCTATGGTCCCTTATGCTTTCTTGGACAGTCTCTGGCCAAGTGACCCTATTGGCCGCACTCGAAGCAAGCACCCATCCTAAAATGGCATGGGAGTGATCCATGTCGCACTCCACATAAGTGACACACGCCGTTTTGACTCGGCGCTGACTTGCCAACTCCACCCTTCCTATTTGGCGGGACATGATACCTTCCTTCGGTCATCGATTTCTTCCCTAACCGCATTCCGTCCCTATTCGAATTGAATCTTGAACCAGACGTAGCAGTCTGTTCACTTAGGTCCCACTCTATCAGCTGAGCCTAACTATAAACCACGTTGTAATCCTTGAGGTCGAATGGCACCAGTGGACTCCTCAGCTCAGGTCGGAGGCGTTCGAAACCTATGAGCTTTGGCTTTTGGATCTTCCACCAGCCTTGGGTTTAGGGTTTAGAGTTTAGGCGAATCCTCTACCTATCCTCTCGTGATAGCGTATGTCCTTCCCCGAGCCGGGAGGTCCGTTCAGTCCCACCCCGTGGTGCGATCTCGTGGTGCAAACCCAATATTCTTACCCAACGGTTGTGGCGGCGATAAGCGCTATGGTCCCTTCGCTTCGGGGACGGTCTGCGGCCAAGTGACCCTATTGGCCGCACTCGACGCAAGTACCCATCCTAAAATGGCATGGGAGTGATCCATGTCGCACTCCACACAAGTGACACACGCCGTTTTGACTCGGCGCTGACTTGCCAACTCCACCCTTCCTATTTGGCGGGACATGATACCTTCCTTTGGTCATCGATTTCTTCCCCAACCGGATTCCGTCCCTATTCGAATTGAACCTCGAACCAGACGCAGCAGGTTGTTCACTCAGGTCCATCTCTATAAACTGGGCCTGACCATAAACCTCATTGTAATCCTTCAGGTTGAGTGGTACTAGTGGACTCCTCAGCTCAGGTTGGAGGCTGTTCTTAAACCTATGAGCTTTGGCTTCTGGATCTTCCACCAGCCTTGGGTTTAGGGTTTAGGGTTTAGGCGAATCCTCTACCTATCCTCTCGTGATAGCGTATGTCCTTCCCTGAGCTGGAGGTCTGTTCAGTCCACCCTGTGGTGCGATCTGTGGTGCAAACCCAATATTCTTACCCAACGGTGGTGGCGGCGATAACTGCTATGGTCCCTTATGCTTTCTGGGACAGTCTCTGGCCAAGTGACCCTATTGGCCGCACTCGAAGCAAGCACCCATCCTAAAATGGCATGGGACTGATCCGTGTCGCCTTCCACACAAGCGACGCACGCCGTTCTGACTCGACGCTGACTTGCCAACTCCACCCTTCCTATTTGGCGGGACATGATACCTTCCTATGGTCATCGATTTCTTCCCCAACCGGATTCCGTCCCTATTGGAATTGAACCTCGAACCAGACGCAGCAGGTTGTTCACTCAGGTCCCTCTCTATAAACTGGGCCTGACCATAAACCTCATTGTAATCCTTCAGGTTGAGTGGTACTAGTGGACTCCTCAGCTCAGGTCGGAGGCTGTTCTTAAACCTATGAGCTTTGGCTTCTGGATCTTCCACCAGCCTTGGGTTTAGGGTTTAGGGTTTAGGCGAATCCTCTAGCTATCCTCTCGTGATAGCGTATGTCCTTCCCTGAGCTGGAGGTCTGTTCACCCACCCCGTGGTGCGATCTATGGTGCAAACCCAATATTCTTACACAACGGTGGTGGCGGCGATAATCGCTATGGTCCCTTATGCTTTCGGGACGGTCTGCGGCCAAGTGACCCTATTGGCCGCACTCGAAGCAAGCACCCATCCTAAAATGGCATGGGAGTGATCCATGACGCACTACACACAAGTGACACACGCCGTTTTTACTCGGCGCTGACTTGCCAACTCCACCCTTCCTATTTGGCGGGACATGATACCTTCCTTCGGTCATCGATTTCTTCCCCAACCGGATTCCGTCCCTATTCGAATTGAACCTCGAACCAGACGCAGCAGGTTGTTCACTTAGGTCCCTCTCTATAAACTGGGCCTAACCGTAAACCTCATTGTAATCCTTCAGGTTGAGTGGTACTAGTGCACTCCTCAGCTCAGGTCGGAGGTCGTTTCTTAAACCTATGAGCTTTGGCTTCTGGATCTTCCACCAGTCTTGGGTTTAGGGTTTAGGGTTGAGGCGAATCCTCTACCTATCCTCTCGTGATAGCGTATGTCCTTCCCTGAGCTGGAGGTCTGTTCAGTCCACCCTGTGGTGCGATCTGTGGTGCAAACCCAATATTCTTACCCAACGGTGGTGGCGGCGATAACTGCTATGGTCCCTTATGCTTTCGGGACGGTCTCGGCCAAGTGACCCTATTGGCCGCACTCGAAGCAAGCACCCATCCTAAAATGGCATGGGAGTGATCCATGACGCACTACACACAAGTGACACACGCCGTTTTTACTCGGCGCTGACTTGCCAACTCCACCCTTCCTATTTGGCGGGACATGATACCTTCCTTCGGTCATCGATTTCTTCCCCAACCGGATTCCGTCCCTATTCGAATTGAACCTCGAACCAGACGCAGCAGGTTGTTCACTTAGGTCCCTCTCTATAAACTGGGCCTAACCGTAAACCTCATTGTAATCCTTCGGGTTGAGTGGTACTAGTGCACTCCTCAGCTCAGGTCGGAGGCTGTTCTTAAACCTATGAGCTTTGGCTTCTGGATCTTCCACCAGTCTTGGGTTTAGGGTTTAGGGTTTAGGCGAATCCTCTACCTATCCTCTCGTGATAGCGTATGTCCTTCCCTGAGCTGGAGGTCTGTTCAGTCCACCCTGTGGTGCGATCTGTGGTGCAAACCCAATATTCTTACCCAACGGTGGTGGCGGCGATAACTGCTATGGTCCCTTCTGCTCGGGGACGAGTCTCGGCCAAGTGACCCTATTGGCCGCACTCGAAGCAAGCACCCATCCTAAAATGGCATGGGAGTGATCCATGTCGCACTCCACAGAAGTGACACACGCCATTTTTACTCGGCGCTGACTTGCCAACTCCACCCTTCCTATTTGGCGGGACATGATACCTTCCTTCGGTCATCGATTTCTTCCCCAACCGGATTCCGTCCCGATTCGAATTGAACCTCGAACCAGACGCAGCAGGTTGTTCACTCAGGTCCCTCTCTATAAACTGGGCCTGACCATAAACCTCATTGTAATCCTTCAGGTTGAGTGGTACTAGTGGACTCCTCAGCTCAGGTCGGAGGCTATTCTTAAACCTATGAGCTTTGGCTTATGGATCTTCCACCAGCCTTGGGTTTAGGGTTTAGGGTTTAGGCGAATGCTCTACCTATCCTCTCGTGATAGCGTATGTCCTTCCCTGAGCCGGAGGTCCGTTCGGTCCACCCCGTGGTGCGATACGTGGTGCAAACCCAATATTCTTACCCAACGGTGGTGGCGAATGTATCTCTGCTATGGTCCCTTCTGCTTTCTGGGACAGTCTCTGGCCAAGTGACCCTATTGGCCGCACTCGAAGCAAGCACCCATCCTAAAATGGCATGGGAGTGAAACATGTCGCACTCCACATAAGTGACACACGCCGTTTTTACTCGGCGCTGACTTGCCAACTCCACCTTTCCTATTTGGCGGGACATGATACCTTCCTTCGGTCATCGATTTCTTCCCCAACCGGATTCCGTCCCTATTCGAATTGAACCTCGAACCAGACGCAGCAGGTTGTTCACTCAGGTCCCTCTCTATAAACTGGGCCTGACCATAAACCTCATTGTAATCCTTCAGGTTGAGTGGTACTAGTGGACTCCTCAGCTCAGGTCGGAGGCTGTTCTTAAACCTATGAGCTTTGGCTTCTGGATCTTCCACCAGCCTTAGGTTTAGGGTTTAGGGTTTAGGCGAATCCTCTAGCTATCCTCTCGTGATAGCGTATGTCCTTCCCTGAGCTGGAGGTCTGTTCAGTCCACCCTGTGGTGCGATCTGTGGTGCAAACCCAATATTCTTACACAACGGTGGTGGCAGCGATAACTGCTATGGTCCCTTATGCTTTCTGGGACAGTCTCTGGCCAAGTGACCCTATTGGCCGCACTCGAAGCAAGCACCCATCCTAAAATGGCATGGAAGTGATCCATGTCGCACTCCACAGAAGTGACACACGCCATTTTGACTCGGCGCTGACTTGCCAACTCCACCCTTCCTATTTGGCGGGACATGATACCTTCCTTCGGTCATCGATTTCTTCCCCAACCGGATTCCGTCCCTATTCGAATTGAACCTCGAACCAGACGCAGCAGGTTGTTCACTCAGGTCCCTCTCTATAAACTGGGCCTGACCATAAACCTCATTGTAATCCTTCAGGTTGAGTGGTACTAGTGGACTCCTCAGCTCAGGTCGGAGGCTATTCTTAAACCTATGAGCTTTGGCTTCTGGATCTTCCACAAGCCTTGGGTTTAGGGTTTAGGGTTTAGGCGAATCCTCTAGCTATCCTCTCGTGATAGCGTATGTCCTTCCCTGAGCTGGAGGTCTGTTCAGTCCACCCTGTGGTGCGATCTGTGGTGCAAACCCAATATTCTTACACAACGGTGGTGGCGGCGATAACTGCTATGGTCCCTTATGCTTTCTGGGACAGTCTCTGGCCAAGTGACCCTATTGGCCGCACTCGAAGCAAGCACCCATCCTAAAATGGCATGGGAGTGATCCATGTCGCACTACACACAAGTGACACACGCCGTTTTTACTCGGCGCTGACTTGCCAACTCCACCCTTCCTATTTGGCGGGACATGATACCTTCCTTCGGTCATCGATTTCATCCCCAACCGGATTCCGTCCCTATTCGAATTGAACCTCGAACCAGACGCAGCAGGTTGTTCACTCAGGTCCCTCTCTATAAACTGGGCCTGACCATAAACCTCATTGTAATCCTTCAGGTTGAGTGGTACTAGTGGACTCCTCAGCTCAGGTCGGAGGCTGTTCTTCAACCTATGAGCTTTGGCTTCTGGATCTTCCACCAGCCTTGGGTTTAGGGTTTAGGGTTTAGGCGAATCCTCTAGCTATCCTCTCGTGATAGCGTATGTCCTTCCCTGAGCTGGAGGTCTGTTCAGTCCACCCTGTGGTGCGATCTGTGGTGCAAACCCAATATTCTTACCCAACGGTGGTGGCGGCGATAACTGCTATGGTCCCTTCTGCTTTCTGGGACAGTCTCTGGCCAAGTGACCCTATTGGCCGCACTCGAAGCAAGCACCCATCCTAAAATGGCATGGGAGTGATCCATGTCGCACTCCACAGAAGTGACACACGCCATTTTGACTCGGCGCTGACTTGCCAACTCCACCCTTCCTATTTGGCGGGACATGATACCTTCCTTCGGTCATCGATTTCTTCCCCAACCGGATTCCGTCCCGATTCGAATTGAACCTCGAACCAGACGCAGCAGGTTGTTCACTCAGGTCCCTCTCTATAAACTGGGCCTGACCATAAACCTCATTGTAATCCTTCAGGTTGAGTGGTACTAGTGGACTCCTCAGCTCAGGTCGGAGGCTATTCTTAAACCTATGAGCTTTGGCTTATGGATCTTCCACCAGCCTTGGGTTTAGGGTTTAGGGTTTAGGCGAATGCTCTACCTATCCTCTCGTGATAGCGTATGTCCTTCCCTGAGCTGGAGGTCTGTTCAGTCCACCCTGTGGTGCGATCTGTGGTGCAAACCCAATATTCTTACCCAACGGTGGTGGCGGCGATAACTGCTATGGTCCCTTCTGCTTTCTGGGACAGTCTCTGGCCAAGTGACCCTATTGGCCGCACTCGAAGCAAGCACCCATCCTAAAATGGCATGGGAGTGAAACATGTCGCACTCCACATAAGTGACACACGCCGTTTTTACTCGGCGCTGACTTGCCAACTCCACCCTTCCTATTTGGCGGGACATGATACCTTCCTTCGGTCATCGATTTCTTCCCCAACCGGATTCCGTCCCTATTCGAATTGAACCTCGAACCAGACGCAGCAGGTTGTTCACTCAGGTCCCTCTCTATAAACTGGGCCTGACCATAAACCTCATTGTAATCCTTCAGGTTGAGTGGTACTAGTGGACTCCTCAGCTCAGGACGGAGGCTGTTCTTAAACCTATGAGCTTTGGCTTCTGGATCATCCACCAGCCTTGGGTTTAGGGTTTAGGGTTTAGGCGAATCCTCTAGCTATCCTCTCGTGATAGCGTATGTCCTTCCCTGAGCTGGAGGTCTGTTCAGTCCACCCTGTGGTGCGATCTGTGGTGCAAACCCAATATTCTTACACAACGGTGGTGGCGGCGATAACTGCTATGGTCCCTTATGCTTTCTGGGACAGTCTCTGGCCAAGTGACCCTATTGGCCGCACTCGAAGCAAGCACCCATCCTAAAATGGCATGGGAGTGATCCATGTCGCACTACACACAAGTGACACACGCCGTTTTTACTCGGCGCTGACTTGTCAACTCCACCCTTCCTATTTGGCGGGACATGATACCTTCCTTCGGTCATCGATTTCTTCCCCAACCGGATTCCGTCCCTATTCGAATTGAACCTCGAACCAGACGCAGCAGGTTGTTCACTTAGGTCCCTCTCTATAAACTGGGCCTAACCGTAAACCTCATTGTAATCCTTCAGGTTGAGTGGTACTAGTGCACTCCTCAACTCAAGTCGGAGGCTGTTCTTAAACTTATGAGCTTTGGCTTCTGGATCTTCCACCAGTCTTGGGTTTAGGGTTTAGGGTTTAGGCGAATCCTCTACCTATCCTCTCGTGATAGCGTATGTCCTTCCCTGAGCTGGAGGTCTGTTCAGTCCACCCTGTGGTGCGATCTGTGGTGCAAACCCAATATTCTTACCCAACGGTGGTGGCGGCGATAACTGCTATGGTCCCTTCTGCTTTCTGGGACAGTCTCTGGCCAAGTGACCCTATTGGCCGCACTCGAAGCAAGCACCCATCCTAAAATGGCATGGGAGTGAAACATGTCGCACTCCACATAAGTGACACACGCCGTTTTTACTCGGCGCTGACTTGCCAACTCCACCCTTCCTATTTGGCGGGACATGATACCTTCCTTCGGTCATCGATTTCTTCCCCAACCGGATTCCGTCCCTATTCGAATTGAACCTCGAACCAGACGCAGCAAGTTGTTCACTCAGGTCCCTCTCTATAAACTGGGCCTGACCATAAACCTCATTGTAATCCTTCAGGTTGAGTGGTACTAGTGGACTCCTCAGCTCAGGACGGAGGCTGTTCTTAAACCTATGAGCTTTGGCTTCTGGATCATCCACCAGCCTTGGGTTTAGGGTTTAGGGTTTAGGCGAATCCTCTAGCTATCCTCTCGTGATAGCGTATGTCCTTCCCTGAGCTGGAGGTCTGTTCAGTCCACCCTGTGGTGCGATCTGTGGTGCAAACCCAATATTCTTACACAACGGTGGTGGCGGCGATAATCGCTATGGTCCCTTATGCTTTCGGGGGACAGGTCTCTGGCCAAGTGACCCTATTGGCCGCACTCGAAGCAAGCACCCATCCTAAAATGGCATGGGAGTGATCCATGTCGCACTACACACAAGTGACACACGCCGTTTTTACTCGGCGCTGACTTGTCAACTCCACCCTTCCTATTTGGCGGGACATGATACCTTCCTTCGGTCATCGATTTCTTCCCCAACCGGATTCCGTCCCTATTCGAATTGAACCTCGAACCAGACGCAGCAGGTTGTTCACTTAGGTCCCTCTCTATAAACTGGGCCTAACCGTAAACCTCATTGTAATCCTTCAGGTTGAGTGGTACTAGTGCACTCCTCAACTCAAGTCGGAGGCTGTTCTTAAACCTATGAGCTTTGGCTTCTGGATCTTCCACCAGTCTTGGGTTTAGGGTTTAGGGTTTAGGCGAATCCTCTACCTATCCTCTCGTGATAGCGTATGTCCTTCCCTGAGCTGGAGGTCTGGGTCACCACCCTGTGGTGCGATCTGTGGTGCAAACCCAATATTCTTACCCAACGGTGGTGGCGGCGATAACTGCTATGGTCCCTTCTGCTTTCTGGGACAGTCTCTGGCCAAGTGACCCTATTGGCCGCACTCGAAGCAAGCACCCATCCTAAAATGGCATGGGAGTGATCCATGTCGCACTCCACAGAAGTGACACACGCCATTTTGACTCGGCGCTGACTTGCCAACTCCACCCTTCCTATTTGGCGGGACATGATACCTTCCTTCGGTCATCGATTTCTTCCCCAACCGGATTCCGTCCCTATTCGAATTGAACCTCGAACCAGACGCAGCAGGTTGTTCACTCAGGGCCCTCTCTATAAACTGGGCCTGACCATAAACCTCATTGTAATCCTTCAGGTTGAGTGGTACTAGTGGACTCCTCAGCTCGGTCGGAGGTCGTTCTTAAACCTATGAGCTTTGGCTTATGGATCTTCCACCAGCCTTGGGTTTAGGGTTTAGGGTTTAGGCGAATGCTCTACCTATCCTCTCGTGATAGCGTATGTCCTTCCCTGAGCTGGAGGTCTGTTCAGTCCACCCTGTGGTGCGATCTGTGGTGCAAACCCAATATTCTTACCCAACGGTGGTGGCGGCGATAACTGCTATGGTCCCTTCTGCTTTCTGGGACAGTCTCTGGCCAAGTGACCCTATTGGCCGCACTCGAAGCAAGCACCCATCCTAAAATGGCATGGGAGTGAAACATGTCGCACTCCACATAAGTGACACACGCCGTTTTTACTCGGCGCTGACTTGCCAACTCCACCCTTCCTATTTGGCGGGACATGATACCTTCCTTCGGTCATCGATTTCTTCCCCAACCGGATTCCGTCCCTATTCGAATTGAACCTCGAACCAGACGCAGCAGGTTGTTCACTCAGGTCCCTCTCTATAAACTGGGCCTAACCATAAACCTCATTGTAATCCTTCAGGTTGAGTGGTACTAGTGGACTCCTCAGCTCAGGTCGGAGGCTGTTCTTAAACCTATGAGCTTTGGCTTGTGGATCTTCCACCAGCCTTGGGTTTAGGGTTTAGGGTTTAGGCGAATCCTCTACCTATCCTCTCGTGATAGCGTATGTCCTTCCCTGAGCTGGAGGTCTGTTCAGTCCACCCTATGGTGCGATCTGTGGTGCAAACCCAATATTCTTTCCCAACGGTGGTGGCGGCGATAACTGCTACGGTCCCTTATGGTTTCTTGGACAGTCTCTGGCCAAGTGACCCTATTCGCCGCACTCGAAGCAAGCACCCATCCTAAAATGGCATGGGAGTGATCCATGTCGCACTCCACACAAGTGACACACGCCGTTTTTACTCGGCGCTGACTTGCCAACTCCACCCTTCCTATTTGGCGGGACATGATACCTTCCTTCGGTCATCGATTTCTTCCCCAACCGGATTCCGTCCCTATTCGAATTGAAACTGGAACCAGACGCAGCAGTTTGTTCACTCAGGTCCCTCTCTATAAGCTGGGCCTGACCATAAACCTCATTGTAATCCTTCAGGTTGAGTGGTACTAGTGGACTCCGCAGCTGAGGTCGGAGGCTGTTCTTAAACCTATGAGCTTTGGCTTCTGGATCTTCCACCAGCCTTGGGTTTAGGGTTTAGGGTTTAGGCGAATCCTCTACCTATCCTCTCGTGATAGCGTATGTCCTTCCCTGAGCTGGAGGTCTGTTCAGTCCACCCTGTGGTGCGATCTGTGGTGCAAACCCAATATTCTTACCCAACGGTGGTGGCGGCGATAATTGCTATGGTCCCTTCTGCTTTCTGGGACAGTCTCTGGCCAAGTGACCCTATTGGCCGCACTCGAAGCAAGCACCCATCCTAAAATGGCATGGGAGTGATCCATGTCGCACTCCACACAAGTGACACACGCCGTTTTGACTCGGCGCTGACTTGCCAACTCCACCCTTCCTATTTGGCGGGACATGATACCTTCCTTCGGTCATTGATTTCTTCCCCAACTGGATTCCGTCCCTATTCGAATTGAACCTCGAACCAGACGCAGCAGTTTGTTCACTCAGGTCCCTCTCTATAAACTGGGCCTGACCATAAACCTCATTGTAATCCTTCGGGTTGAGTGGTACTAGTGGACTCCTCAGCTCAGGTCGGAGGCTGTTCTTAAACGTATGAGCTTTGGCTTCTGGATCTTCCACCAGCCTTGGGTTTAGGGTTTAGGGTTTAGGCGAATCCTGTACCTATCCTCTCGTGATAGCGTATGTCCTTCCCTGAGCTGGAGGTCTGTTCAGTCCACCCTGTGGTGCAATCTGTGGTGCAAACCCAATATTCTTACCCAACGGTGGTGGCGGCGATAACTGCTATGGTCCCTTATGCTTTCTTGGACAGTCTCTGGCCAAGTGACCCTATTGGCCGCACTTGAAGCAAGCGCCCATCCTAAAATGGCATGGGAGTGATCCATGTCGCACTCCACACAAGTGACACACGCCGTTTTGACTCGGCGCTGACTTGCCAACTCCACCCTTCCTATTTGGCGGGACATGATACCTTCCTTCGGTCATCGATTTCTTCCCCAACCGGATTCCGTCCCTATTCGAATTGAACCTCGAACCAGACGCAGCAGTTTGTTCAGTCAGGTCCCTCTCTATAAACTGGGCCTGACCATAAACCTCATTGTAATCCTTCGGGTTGAGTGGTACTAGTGGACTCCTCAGCTCAGGTCGGAGGCTGTTCTTAAACCTATGAGCTTTGGCTTCTGGATCTTCCACCAGCCTTGGGTTTAGGGTTTAGGGTTTAGGCGAATCCTGTACCTATCCTCTCGTGATAGCGTATGTCCTTCCCTGAGCTGGAGGTCTGTTCAGTCCACCCTGTGGTGCGATCTGTGGTGTAAACCCAATATTCTTACCCAACGGTGGTGGCGGCGATAACTGCTATGGTCCCCTCTGCTTTCTGGGACAGTCTCTGGCCAAGTAACCCTGTTGGCCACACTCGAAGCAAGCACCCATCCTAAAATGGCATGGGACTGATCCGTGTCGCCTTCCACACAAGCGACGCACGCCGTTCTGACTCGACGCTGACTTGCCAACTCCACCCTTCCTATTGGGCGGAACATGATACCTTCCTCTGGTCATGAGCTTCTTCCTAAACCGGATTCCATCCCTATTCAAATTGAACCTCGAACCGTACGCAGCAGTTGTTCACTCGGTCCCTCTCTATAAATCCGGGCCGACCATAAACCTCATTGTAATCCTTCGGGTTGAGTGGTACTAGTGGACTCCTCAGCTCAGGTCGGAGGCTGTTCTTAAACCTATGAGCTTTGCCTTCTGGATCTTCCACCAGCCTTGGGTTTAGGGTTTAGGGTTTAGGGTTTTAGGGTTTAGGGTTTAGGGTTTAGGGTTTAGGGTTTAGGGTTTAGGGTTTAGGGTTTAGGGTTTAGGGTTTAGGGTTTAGGGTTTAGGGTTTAGGGTTTAGGGTTTAGGGTTTTAGGGTTTAGGGTTTAGGGTTTTAGGGTTTAGGGTTTTAGGGTTTAGGGTTTAGGGTTTAGGGTTTAGGGTTTAGGGTTTAGGGTTTAGGGTTTAGGGTTTAGGGTTTAGGGTTTTAGGGTTTAGGGTTTAGGGTTTAGGGTTTAGGGTTTAGGGTTTAGGGTTTAGGGTTTAGGGTTTAGGGTTTAGGGTTTAGGGTTTAGGGTTTAGGGTTTAGGGTTTAGGGTTTAGGGTTTTAGGGTTTAGGGTTTAGGGGTTTTGGGTTATGGGTTAGGGGTTGGGGGTTAGGGTTTAGGTTTAGGGTTTAGGTTTAGGGTTTAGGGGTTTGGCCCAGGGCCCAGGCCCAGGGCCCAGGGCCCAGGGCCCAGGCCCAGGCCCAGGGCCCAGGCCCAGGCCCAGGCCCAGGGCTCAGGCCCAGGCCCAGGCCCAGGCCCAGGGCCCAGGGCCCAGGCCCAGGCCCAGGCCCAGGGCCCAGGCCCAGGCCCAGGCCCAGGGCCCAGGCCCAGGCCCAGGCCCAGGCCCAGGCCCAGGCCCAGGGCCCAGGCCCAGGGCCCAGGCCCAGGGCCCAGGGCCCAGGGCCCAGGCCCAGGCCCAGGGCCCAGGCCCAGGGCCCAGGCCCAGGCCCAGGCCCAGGCCCAGGCCCAGGCCCAGGCCCAGGCCCCCAGGGCCCAGGCCCAGGCCCAGGCCCAGGCCCAGGCCCAGGGCCCAGGCCCAGGGCCCAGGGCCCAGGCCCAGGCCCAGGCCCAGGGCCCAGGCCCAGGGGCCCAGGCCCAGGCCCAGGCCCAGGCTCAGGCCCAGGCCCAGGGCCCAGGCCCCAGGCCCAGGGCCCAGGGCCCAGGCCCAGGCCCAGGGCCCAGGCCCAGGCCCAGGCCCAGGGCCCAGGCCCAGGCCCAGGCCCAGGCCCAGGCCCAGGGCCCAGGCCCAGGCCCAGGCCCCCAGGCCCAGGGCCCAGGGCCCAGGCCCAGGCCCAGGGCCCAGGCCCAGGCCCAGGCCCAGGCCCAGGCCCAGGGCCCAGGCCCAGGGCCCAGGCCCAGGGGCCCAGGCCCAGGCCCAGGGCCCAGGCCCAGGCCCAGGCCCAGGCCCAGGGCCCAGGGCCCAGGCCCAGGCCCAGGCCCAGGCCCAGGGCCCAGGCCCAGGGCCCAGGGCCCAGGGCCCAGGCCCAGGCCCAGGCCCAGGCCCAGGCCCAGGCCCAGGCCCAGGGCCCAGGCCCAGGCCCAGGCCCAGGCCCAGGCCCAGGGCCCAGGCCCAGGCCCAGGCCCAGGCCCAGGCCCAGGCCCAGGCCCAGGGCCCAGGCCCAGGCCTAGGCCCAGGGCCCAGGCCCAGGCCCAGGCCCAGGCCCAGTGGCCCAGGCCCAGGCCCAGGGCCCAGGCCCAGGGCCCAGGCCCAGGGCCCAGGCCCAGGGCCCAGGGCCCAGGGCCCCAGGGCTCAGGCCCAGGGCCCAGGGCCCAGGCCCAGGGCCCAGGCCCAGGGCCCAGGCCCAGGCCCAGGGCCCAGGCCCAGGCTCAGGGCCCAGGCCCAGGCCCAGGCCCAGGCCCAGGCCCAGGCCCAGGCCCAGGCCCAGGGCCCAGGCCCAGGCCCAGGGCCCAGGGCCCAGGCCCAGGGCCCAGGCCCAGGCCCAGGCCCAGGCCCAGGCCCAGGCCCAGGCCCAGGCCCAGGCCCAGGGCCCAGGGCCCAGGGCCCAGGCCCAGGGCCCAGGCCTGGTGGCCCAGGGCCCAGGCCCAGGGCCCAGGCCCAGGCCCAGGCCCAGGCCCAGGGCCCAGGCCCAGGCCCAGGCCCAGGCCCAGGCCCAGGCCCAGGCCCAGGCCCTCCCAGGGCCCAGGGCCCAGGCCCAGGCCCAGGCCCAGGCCCAGGCCCAGGCCCAGGCCCAGGCCCAGGCCCAGGCCCAGGCCCAGGCCCAGGCCCAGGGCCCAGGCCCAGGCCCAGGCCCAGGCCCAGGGCCCAGGCCCAGGGCCCAGGCCCAGGCCCAGGCCCAGGGCCCAGGCCCAGGCCCAGGCCTAGGCCCAGGCCCAGGCCCAGGCCCAGGCCCAGGCCCAGGGCCCAGGCCCAGGGCCCAGGCCCAGGGCCCAGGCCCAGGCCCAGGCCCAGGCCCAGGCCCAGGCCCAGGCCCAGGCCCAGGGCCCAGGCCCAGGGCCCAGGCCCAGGCCCAGGCCCAGGGCCCAGGCCCAGGGCCCAGGGCCCAGGCCCAGGCCCAGGCCCAGGCCCAGGCCCAGGCCCAGGCCCAGGGCCCAGGCCCAGGGCCCAGGCCCAGGCCCAGGCCCAGGCCCAGGCCCAGGCCCAGGGCCCAGGCCCAGGCCCAGGGCCCAGGGCCCAGGCCCAGGCCCAGGCCCAGGCCCAGGCCCAGGCCCAGGCCCAGGCCCAGGGCCCAGGCCCAGGGCCCAGGCCCAGGCCCAGGCCCAGGCCCAGGGCCCAGGCCCAGGCCCAGGCCCAGGCCCAGGGCCCAGGCCCAGGGCCCAGGGGCCCAGGGCCCAGGCCCAGGCCCAGGCCCAGGCCCAGGCCCAGGGCCCAGGGCCCAGGGCCCAGGCCCAGGGCCCAGGGGCCCAGGCCCTCAGGCCCAGGGCCCAGGGCCCAGGCCCAGGCCCAGGGCCCAGGGCCCAGGCCCAGGGCCCAGGGCCCAGGGCCCAGGCCCAGGCCCAGGGCCCAGGCCCAGGCCCAGGCCCAGGGCCCAGGCCCAGGCCCAGGCCCAGGCCCAGGCCCAGGGCCCAGGCCCAGGCCCAGGGCCCAGGCCCAGGGCCCAGGCCCAGGCCCAGGCCCAGGCCCAGGGCCCAGGCCCAGGCCCAGGCCCAGGCCCAGGCCCAGGGCCCAGGGCCCAGGCCCAGGCCCAGGGCCCAGGCCCAGGCCCAGGCCCAGGGCCCAGGCCCAGGCCCAGGCCCAGGGCCCAGGGCCCAGGCCCAGGGCCCAGGCCCAGGCCCAGGCCCAGGCCCAGGCCCAGGCCCAGGCCCAGGCCCAGGGCCCAGGCCCAGGCCCAGGCCCAGGCCCAGGCCCAGGGCCCAGGCCCAGGCCCAGGCCCAGGGCCCAGGCCCAGGCCCAGGGCCCAGGCCCAGGCCCAGGGCCCAGGGCCCAGGGCCCAGGCCCAGGCCCAGGCCCAGGGCCCAGGCCTCCAGGGCCCAGGGCCCAGGCCCAGGGCCCAGGGCCCAGGGCCCAGGCCCAGGCCCAGGCCCAGGGCCCAGGCCCAGGCCCAGGCCCAGGCCCAGGCCCAGGGCCCAGGGCCCAGGCCCAGGCCCAGGGCCCAGGGCCCAGGCCCAGGGCCCAGGGGCTCAGGCCCAGGCCCAGGGCCCAGGCCCAGGCCCAGGCCCAGGCCCAGGGCCCAGGCCCAGGCCCAGGCCCAGGCCCAGGCCCAGGCCCAGGGCCCAGGCCCAGGCCCAGGCCCAGGCCCAGGCCCAGGCCCAGGCCCAGGCCCAGGCCCAGGCCCAGGCCCAGGCCCAGGCCCAGGCCCAGGCCCAGGCCCAGGCCCAGGCCCAGGGCCCAGGCCCAGGCCCAGGCCCAGGCCCAGGCCCAGGCCCAGGCCCAGGCCCAGGGCCCAGGCCCAGGCCCAGGCCCAGGCCCAGGGCCCAGGCCCAGCCCAGGCCCAGGCCCAGGGCCCAGGCCCAGGCCCAGGCCCAGGCCCAGGCCCAGGCCCAGGCCCAGGCCCAGGCCCAGGCCCAGGCCCAGGCCCAGGCCCAGGCCCAGGCCCAGGCCCAGGCCCAGGCCCAGGCCCAGGCCCAGGCCCAGGCCCAGGCCCAGGCCCAGGCCCAGGCCCAGGCCCAGGCTCAGGCCCAGGCCCAGGCCCAGGGGCCCAGGCCCAGGCCCAGGCCCAGGCCCAGGCCCAGGGCCCAGGGCCCAGGGCCCAGGCCCAGGCCCAGGCCCAGGCCCAGGCCCAGGG